>JAAVTG010000422.1:0-68467 GCA_011947345.1 Phytophthora quininea
AAAACTCCCGTCCATATCGTGACCTGCCGCAGCTTGTATTTCTCGACAATGAGAGCTGTGGTAGTAAACTCAAGTGCGTCGGTGATCGGCGCAAGGACTTGTCGACGCGCTTTCGAGATGTTGACGAATCCGAGACCAGCTACGACACGTTTCTAAGGACATGCTCGGCCTCATGCGTAGTGACGAGTGCTTGGAAATGGTACCAGTAGCGATCACAGTTGTCGCTCTGGCAAATTCCTTCTTGCCGCGCCATTTGAACCGGAATGGAACTGTATTTGGAGGTGAAATCCTGTCGTTGATGGTAAGCAGCGCCACATCTTCAAGCGACAGTATAACGCTAACGTACTCTTTTTCCTGCAGGACAAGACAGCGACATACTGTGGCCAAATCTTCACCGGAAACAACAACGTGGTCACCGTGTCTGCGGATCATATTTCGTTCAAACTACCAGTCGAGCCAAATGACGTTGTGACTGTGGAGGCTCGGGTGTGCGATGTCCGGCGAGTTTACTGAGTTCTTGAAAACCTAGTAGTTGTTGCCTCATAGTGTTGCTTTGGTCGGTGCAGAGACCACATCGTTGATGTGGAAGTGCAAGCTTTCCTGAAGAAATTCGCTTCTCGACCGGCAACAGTCCCATGACGGGTAAACGATTTTGCTAGCAGTGTCGTGCTGTCGATTTACACCCTAACGATATGCCGCTATTCTTCCAAATACTTCTCGGTTGCAAACTTGGGCGCATCGGGCCGGGCAAAACGTGTCATTCAGGGATTGAAGATCGACGAAGAAGATCAGCCTACCCTGCGCAGACTACTGAAAGCCCAACGTCGCCGACAAATTCGCGAACAGGAAACGGAATTATTGCAGTTAGAGCCTCTCAATCTTTCGCCAGATATAAAAACGCTTGTGAACTAGTCAACCACGCGAGGTTTTGGAACGCGAAGAGTTATACCCAACAACGTAGACCACCAATTCATTTTATTGTATGTAATTCAAGCAAGTTTGCCGGCAAGAAATGTAACGCACAAGGGAATTTGGTTTTCAGTTCTGTACCGTGATCGTCTCTCAAAGCCGACCGTGCAAAGTTGGCATGACCATCTTTTTCCAGCCGTTGAAGTGGCGAGGTCCAGTAGATATTGCGGCTGCAGTTTCTGCTCCTCAATGTCCAAAGCTCGGCGGTGTTGCGCTTTCAGCATCGTTTTCATGCTGTCTTGGTCTTCCTCATCCACCAGCAATCCCTTGGCGACGTGTTTCTTCTGGTACATCTGATCCAAGTTGGCCACCGTGAAATACCCAGTGTGCGATTTGCGGCGCTTGGTCGAGTGAACAAACGAAATGAAGACGTCCACTTCGACCTCCACGTGATACTTGCTACCTCACGAACAAGGTTAGTAAACCATTGCTTTCATTTTGAAGTGTTCGCATCGTACCGGACACTGCAGACTCTCGCTACGAACGCGACCATATCAACCATGCGAATCGGGAGCTGGAAGGAAATGCGGCTCATGGACTTGGTCATCATGTGCGTGTTCCGAGTGAATCCTTTAGCACATTGCAATGCGACTCGATCCTGAATTTTGATGTTCATAACAATTAGAGCCGTCGTGGCATACTCAACAAGTTCTCTTAACGAACCATCCTGTTGACCACATCCGCGCCGTAAGCCGTGCCGTTGCGATTGCAATTCTTTGGTAGAAATGCTGTCTGAACCTCCAGCTCTGTGTCAGGAATGGGCACGAGCTCCACGTAGTCATGACCGCAGTCTTCGATCATCTCGGATGAAATGTGCGGTAGATTATCAATTTTCTTCTGCACGGCACGCCATTGTCCTGCGAGTTTCTTGCGTTGAGCCTCGGTTTTCGAGCATTGCGAGGTAGGTGGGGTCTGTTGGGTGCACCAGTTCCGGTAGTCCCGCTCGAGGACGCAACGTTTTAAAATCGACAGCAACCAAAGTCGCAGCTGCACGAGCCACCTCGACGAGCTGAGCTTGCTCCACATCAAAGTGGTAGCAAGTCATCTGTCGGCATTGGAAGATAAAGTATTAGCTCGACTCATATGACGAAGTCATGGCAAGCATACCTGCGTGACTATCGACGATCGTCCGAGGCTGACCACCTCACCTTTCATCTGCAACAAGTCTCCATGCTCGATGGGGCCCGTGATATCCACGCGGTCGATCGAGACCGTCACAGTTCCCTGGTCCACAGTAACCCTGCCGCACCACACAGTCACGCCATCATCAACACAATGTCTTATCCGTCTTCCAAGTACCGGCAGGACAGGACTCCTACCGCTCCGCCAGACAACAAGCGAGGCGGTCGACAAGATCCACGATCGGGCGGCACTCGTGATCCGCCCACTCAAACTCTCGTCGCCCTACAAACACATTAATCAGAACCTTGCGGCCACCAAGCCCTGAACGCGCGTACCGCGACGTCGCCGAAGTCCATTCGAGTGTCGCTGAGCAACACGATTTTCCGTCCGTCGATAGTCTGCACGATGTCTTGCGACGGCGTGTCGACCGCACGCGGAATCGCAGCCTTGGTCAGCATGGCTGAGGAGCTCCGTCGACGTCGAGATTGAGACTGGCGCGAGGTTTCATCAATCGCTGGCCACCGGACCGGAGGGATACGCAAGTCAGGCTTGACACGCGCCCGCTCTAGGACACCGTGTCGACTCCTCGGACCGCGGACCCCGCCGATTCCCTCCCCCACCCGCATGCGGGCCGCATCGTCATCAGCGAGAGGTGTCCTGGTGGCCTCTGCAATCACCACGTCCGAAAGACGGCGACTTCAAATTACGCCCAAGCAGCCCAGGAATCTTCCGTTCGATTGTGCAAGGCGAGGAGCAGCAGTTGTCTAGTAGGTCTAGCACTGGCAGACTTCGTGATGTCTGGAACATCCTTTGCAGTCTGCGTCGCTTCGTTTCCTCCTCTCGGCCTGGTCGGTGCAAAGCTTCAAGCCCGTGCTCGGATTGCACGCATTTGGACGGCCACACAACTTCAAGCACAGTCTGGTGCGCGAGCCTTCTATTGGCGACACAGCGACCCATGTATACAAATCCCCAGTCAAATGAGATTCTAAGTACGATTCGTACTTATTCCTGTCCATACTTCGTCCGTGTTCACCATCTTCCTGTCCTCGCGCGACCGACCCATACACGCCTGCTCACTCGTCCTCACTTACACTATCGCCCTCTGGACGTCAACGATGGGTACGTGCTTGTCGCTCTCTCTGTGCATGAAGCAGCCTCTCACCCCCGCCACCTCCACGCAGCCGAGCCGCTCAAGCGCGAGCGAGAGGAC
Source organism: Phytophthora quininea (assembly GCA_011947345.1). Classification (NCBI taxonomy): domain Eukaryota; phylum Oomycota; class Peronosporomycetes; order Peronosporales; family Peronosporaceae; genus Phytophthora; species Phytophthora quininea. Next base: position 3,302 of record JAAVTG010000422.1, read on the forward strand.
GTGGACCCGTCGCTGCTGCTGTCGGGCCACGAGACGCCCAGCGACGCGCAGAAGCCCCGCGAAGACGAGAAGGGCAAGCGCTGGACGCCCGAGCAGGACGACGCGCTGCGCAAGGCCGTGGAGGAGTTCGGCCAGCGCAACTGGAAGGCTATTGCCAGCCGCGTGGACGGCCGCAACCACGCGCAATGCCTGCAGCGTTGGAATAAGGTGCTGAAGCCAGGGCTGGTGAAGGGCCACTGGTCGTTTGAGGAGGACAGCACGCTGGAGCAAATGGTACTGCAGGGCTGCCACTCGTGGGGGAAGTGGCTGCCCATATCCCAGGCAGAACGTAAGCACGTGGTTATATTTTGTGTTTTATTTCGTATTTATTTTATTTTTTTGTAGAGCCAAGCAGTGTCGAGAGAGATGGAGAAACCATTTGGACCCAAGCATCAACAAATCGTACGGACATTGGCTGGAAGGAGACTGTAGTCACGTTTTAATCCATGCTGTTGCGTCAGACCTTTTACTCAAGAGGAAGACACGATCATCCAAGAAGGCTTTGAGAAGATGGGGAATCGATGGACGCAGATTGCAGAGCTGCTGCCGGGACGAACGGAAGACGCAGTTAAGCTCAGATGGAAGGCCTTGAACCCGAATCAAAAGGTCAAGGCCAAGCCTGGTCGTCCCAAGTTGATGCCTGGGATGACGGTCAACAAGTCGAGGTCCATGGCGCCGCCGACGCCTGATGAGATCGCCACGACGCTGACGAGCCCCATTACAGTGCCACCTACGATCCCCAATGTACCGTTCACCAATGGCTACCCAGCGCCAATGCCATACCCAGACACTAGCGCACCAATTACCCCCATGCCAGTGCCGCCGCTTCATCCTCCCCAGATGCAAATGCCTGTAGGGCAAGACCCGATCCATGTCGCGCAAATCCCAATGGCGAGCGAATACCCAGAGCCGATCATAGAGCCACTAGGCGAAACCAAAGCGGAAGACGAGATGCATGACGCTGCCATTCTCAAGGAGCTCCTACGCAGCCATTCGAACAGTCTGTTGAGTTTCGGAAGCACAAGAGGACTGAGCTCCTTCACGGACATGTCGCCGGAAGATCTGCTAGCTAGTGGCGAGCTGGATGAGATGTTCCGTGCGACGGTGTCAATCTCCAAGAGAAGGGCGCCAGAAGCCGTCTGTCCAGCTCGAGCAGCATGCTGGATAGTTTGACCAACTCGTTTAAGAACCCCGAGTCGCTGCAGAAGGCGGTGCAGAACTTGGATCACGAGGACCAGCACTTGTTCCAGGGATTGATCAGTAGCTGGCGCGAACAGAAAGCGAGCGGCCAGCTCGTCACCCACGAGGATGACGAGGTGGCCAACTTGCCGGTGGACCCGAACGTGTACAGCTCGCACGGCTACGAGACAGCCAGCGGGCGCAATCTGACGCACTCGCTCGACTTTGAAGAGACGCGGTCGCTGGCGCGGAGGAACTCGAACGGCATTTCCCCGACCTCGCCGGCATTTCCAACGACATTGACGACTTGATGAGCTCGGGGCTCATGCGTCCGATCCGCAGAGGCAAACAATTTTAAGTATGGCTTGAGAGGGAGAAGCGGTCGACTGGAGACCGAAACGAGACGTGGAGGAAGGTGAGGGCTCCTTCACGCGTCCTGAATGTCGTTTTATTAGGGGAAGAGGCGTACGTCCACGAAGCAGACCGACAGTAGATTGATATCCGTGCAGCAAAAATCAAATGGGCGTTGCGATGCGTGAAGTTTGGTGACGTAACTTGCTTCAGTACACAACTTGCGTTGCAACTCGAAAGACAAACATCTTGCGGGTAGGATGTTCCGCCACCTGCATCCTGCAGCAGGCAACGTCCAGGACAAAGTGTCTGCACATGGCCACGCAGTAATGCTCCACTGGATTGGTTCAAATATCTCACTTTGATCTGATTGGCGGAAACTCGTCATGGGTACAAAACACTCCCGCTCTCTTTTCCTCAGTTTTTCACCTCCATAAGCATAGGAACCCCTGGACGATGGTGGCCGAGGCGGCAGCGAAGCGCGCGCGGGACGTCGTGGCCAGCGACAACCAGCAGGAGGAGGCCCAGAAGAAGAAGACGGGCGGCGTCACCAGCAAGCGCTGGACGCCCGAGCAGGACGAGGCGTTGAAGAAGGCGGTGGCCGAGCTGGGCCACCGCAACTGGATGGCCGTGGCCGAGCGCGTGCCCGGCAGGGACAACGCGCAGTGTCTGCAGCGCTGGAACAAGGTGCTGAAGCCGGGGCTGGTCAAAGGCCCCTGGTCGGTCGAGGAGGACGCGCTGCTGATGGAGATGATGCTCAAGGGCTACGACAACTGGCGCCAAGTGTCCAACCACATCCCAGGCAGGACGGCCAAGCAGTGCCGAGAACGCTGGCGCAATCGACTGGACCCGAGCATCAACAAGTCGTACGTTAATTGTAGAAGAAGGTTTGTTTAAGAGAAGGGGCGAGTGTTTAAGGATGTGTATGACTATTCAGACCGTTCACGGAGGAGGAAGACGAAGCCATTCAGCAAGCGTATGAGAAGTACGGCAACCGCTGGACGCAGATTGCAGAGCTACTACCCGGTCGTACGGAAGACGCAGTCAAATTGAGATGGAAGGCCTTGAATCCGAACCAAAAGACCTACACCAAGCTGGGCCGACCGCGTCTGTTGCAGACGGACGACGCCCCGCCAGTGTCGACGTCTCCGGTACGACCGAAGGTACCGTACACAGTCCCAGCCCAAGGACTGAAGATGGAGATGCACGTGCAACCGACTGCGATCAGCAACAGCGTGGCGTCCACGACACACGTAAATTTGGAGCCGATTCTTGATCCCCTGGGAGACGAGTCGGACGAGAGGATGAGCGAGGAGGATGTCATGATCCTGAACGAGTTCTTGCGAGAACACTCAAACAACTCGCTGGGCAACGGCAGCTTTAAGAGCATGCTGTCTGCCTCGAGTTTCCGCGACTTTAGTGAGGACATTGACGCTGCAATTCAGAGGATGGAGGCGCAGGCTCACCCTCTGACAGAGCAAGCAGCCCACCCTTTGACACAGTCCGTGGCGGAGGACTCCACAGCGTCCAAACCTCTCGGTCGCCCTCCGCACCGCACGCTCAAGGCGATGCTGAGTCTTGGAGACACCAACAGTGCCAGTCTGCGCTCGCTGACGGCCGAAGTTGAGCCAGACGACTCGTGGATTAACGGCGGCTTAACTCGTCGCCTCAGTAGTCTGTCGGTTCAGGGCGACTCGGGGCTCTTTGAGCAGCAACTTGTCGGTGGTGAGAGCGGGAAGCTCTCGTCCATGGACTCGTTCGAACAGCAATTGGCCTCACTCAATGACGCAGGCTCATTAATGAGTTTACCGTTGGACTTGACTGGAGATAGCAAGACAGATAGCGCAGTAGCCGCCGCGACATACGACGCTGTAAACAGCTCCGGTCCGGCGGCGCCCGTGTCCTCCGCGTCGCTGCAGCGGCTGATCGCCGAGGACGGCATCCCGGTCCACGGCTTGGTGTCGTCCCAAGCAGCGCCGGCCACGTCCAAGACGATGACAGCGCAGGACTTTTACAGCAAATCGGTTCCGCACGACAAGCTTTCGGAGGCGCACCGCTTTGAGATCTAGACGAGCTAGTACGTTGCCGTGTTTTGTGCGAGTGTAGCGTTTGGCTTGGCGTGCATTTGGACGAGGAAGGCACTGCGACGTACGTCGACGCCCTTATCTATTCGAACAAGAGCCTGCACCCCACCGGCGGCTATCCACGGGAACCCCCGCCGCAGGAGCAGCAGCAGAACACAGTCCGAAGCGGTGCGATCTCTTCGTCAGCTCTGTATGAATAATGCCTCTCCTTCATTGACAATTTCGCTTTTCATTCATCTGCCGTTACTGTAGCTGTCCATTTGATCTCCTAATTTACAGAAGCAAGTTGTGCACGATCTCTTCAAGTGCGAGATTGAAGATTATTCTCTTGGTGAAGAAGATTGCGGGTTTTCCTCCTGACGACGGCTTCGTTAGGAAGGTGAAACACGCTCTGTATGGCCTGCATCAGAGCGGAAAAGAGTGGAACGACGAGTTAAACCAGTGGCTCGTTGTCAGAGGCTGGCAAAAGAATTCCACCGTGATCACCCCGAGTGCTCGACAGATACAGTGATGGAGTCGATCGACGCATTGAAGTCGCTTCGGGCCGTAGTCCTCCCAGTATGCTCCGATTTCGCCTAAGTTGGAAATTACTACCTACTTGGTCACGATTTCACTTCCTTCGCACACTGGGTTCTCGAGAGCATATCCAGGATGTGATGCTAATGAAACGTGAACCGTTCACGTGGACATGATACGTACTTTACAACCCCTGTGTGGGCGGTGGGGCTTACGTCTGACAGAGAACATCTCTACCCTCTGGATGATTATCCGTTCGATAGTCCTCTACGTATTGTGGACTGTGTGCAATAAGTGCCAGTTTGAGGACGACCCACCACTGGAAGCTGCGTCAATCTGCTTTCGGGTTTATTCAGTCTTTGGCGCCCATTTCAGATCTCTGTTGAGGTTGTCAAACCCGGGATCACCTGCATCGATGCTTGGGGTTGTTCCCGATGACATCTAGACTGGGGCGCTTCATCGCTACACATCCTCTGATTTTCGCTCTTCGCCTCAACGGGTTATATGTCAATGACTTTGGTTGTCTACGAGCTCCCCAACTTTCTGTAGTTAATAGCATTTGTACATCGCCGCAATTTGAGAAGTCCTGATAACAATTTAGTTAATCATAATTCCTCCAGCTACTGTTACTGGTGATTGTCAGTTATGAAACTTACCTCGTTCATTAGCGTCCTCACCTCAGTCTCCAATTAGTATGTCTAAAAACGACAGCACTTCCACGGCTCGCCAGATGGCCGCGCAATATGTAAGGCTTTAAACCTGCTTGTAGTCCGTGTTGCTTTGTTTGTTTACCCTGCGGTGAAGCTGGCGAGGCAGATACAACTTCGGTCCCAGCGGCTTCGGCGGGAAAGGGAGACCAATCCGTCAATTCCTCCGTCGCCACCACAGAAACGACAGCGGCGACTTGCGTCGGAGATCGAGCGACACTTTCGGTGCAACTGGCCAGGATGCAACAAAGTAAACACCTCAGTGATAGATCATGTTTGATCGCTGATTCCTCTTCAATTTGTTTGTAGGCGTACGGCGCGTTAGGCTCTTTGGTCCAACACAAACAGCTTAAACATGGCTGTAGACACCAGGTATCAACTAATTGTTCCGTGTTTCTCTGCACTTCCTCCTTATCATAATCTGTGGTTTGTTTTATAGACCTCCTCGTCGACGGCGTCAGATCAGTTAGCAACCACCAACTCGGTGCCTTTAATGATGGCAGAAAACAGTTCATTAAAAGAACAAGTTTTGGATCTCCAAGGCGAACTCAACAAGCGCAAACGCGAAAACAACTTGCTGGCGAAGACGTTGCAGAGTTGCAACGACCAAATTTGCGGATTTAAGAAGGCTCTGTCCACTTCTAAGGTCGCCAGCACTGGTAGTATGGCCGAGGACGAGAGCTCTGAGTTGCGAGTCAAGAACAAACTTTACAGAACATATATCAAGAACCTCTCGCTGGAACTGGGCGAGGCCAGGAGCATCATCAAGAAGTACGAGCAAGGTACGATGAGTGTGGTGGGGAAACTTGCGGCTAAGTCATACGAGTGCGAGCAGCTTCGACAGGTAAATTATACATACTTTTGGACCAAGGTATCCGACTAATGCTTGCTTTGTCTGTCCAGGAAGCTGCTGCGTACAGTCGAAAATACGAACGGCTTGTCAATGAAATGGGCGGCCACACACAAAAACGGAGATGCGATATCGTTGATCTTACAGACAGTGAATGAATAACAACAGCCGAACGCCAATTTATGTCGAAAATAATTTGCTTTTGCCGTCATCTTACAGAAGACATTCGAACCACTGGCATGGCTTCTGCGCGTTTGAGAAATATCGGTCGTGTGTCATGAACCCTGCGTCAGTGTGGTCCACTCTGGGCTTGTAGAATTGATCTATGTAGAACAGTGACGCATCCAGACCCTTGCTGCAGCCCTGGAATCCCACAAAGCCGTCGTTCTTCTTGGACCTGTCGGGGAATGATTTGGCCCGCACAATGAAGAAGAGCTGGTATTTGGACATCACGCCCGATACCACCAAACACAATGCAGGAGCGAGGTGTCGACTGGCACTCACATGATGTAGCCTCTATTGCCAAGTGTTCTTGAGATCTGAACTTCCTGGATGTAGCCTCAGGGATTTCATCTCCGGTTATCAACGCTTGTGTCGTTGAGGTCACTGTTGCTGGCTGTAAAGTCTCATCACACGAAGCAGTTTCTTCCGACAGCTTGGGCTCTGAAATACGCAACGAAACCGGACGCACCCGCGTCGTGACAAACATTTGCTGCTCACGTCAGGCACGACTCTAGGAGTCACACGGCATACCCCATCGAACTTCGATCGCTTGGGCCTCCCCCAAACCAACGCTGCGATCGTGACGCTTTGCTTCCTCCGGCAGATCTCAAGGCTTGCGCGGGCATTCAGAAAGGATGGGTCTTCTACGAGCTCCAGCAGGGCTTGAGTGCGTGAAACCGTTGCTTGGATTTGTCGAATACAAAAGCCGACAGGTTTCAGAAGCAGATCGTGATCACATTGTCCGCCGAAAGCTTCAGGAAGGGGACGATGCACTTCCAGTCTAGAATCCCCCACCTTTGCCGCGGATAGTTCACGCCATGAGCGTCTTGCTCGGGGCAGTGCTCGCGTCAATCGTTGTCTTCCTAGTGCTGGTATTTCAGTCCAGGCCGTTATTGGACAAGTCGGATCAAGACGATCCGTGGACTTCTCTCACTGATGCGCCATCGGTCAAACTCCATGCCACGCTCAAGCGCAAGCCCACAGCGCTCCGCGGCCAGACCGAGTTCGAGGTATTTGCTGATCCGGTCGTATCAGAAGACAGCAACAAAGTGCTCTACGACAGCCACGCGACTTTTATCGAGCGTGGTCAGGAGCTGACCTACATGTTCGTGAACGAAGCGTTCTTCGTCGTGGACAGCGACGCCGACAGCGACGTCGGGAAAGACTGAGAACCGACTGTGGGATGTCAACCACCACCAATCCCGTTTGACGAGATTTCTGCCTGCTTTGAACGATATGACTCCAATTCCAAGTGCGTCCATCGGTGGTAAAGTTGTGGACTGCTCGAATGGCTCCCTATTCCAGACGACGTTCAGCGAGACGAACCTCGCGTTGAGCATGACGAGTGGCAGCAGACTTCCCCAATATTTTCCAACGATGCTGAACTGGAACAGGAGACACTGGAGCTTACAACTGGATAGTATCGCTGGCAAATGCTGGGGCAAGTAGACCGTTCTACGGCAGCCTGCTCGAAACCCGACTTTCGTTCGCGGTGTGTAAACATCATAACCAGGAGGCGCACGCGTCTGTCGAGATGCAACGGCAGCGCGAGCTGTAGGTTTACGACCCCTCTCGTTCGAGTTGGTCCAGCAGCCCTCACTTGTGAACTAGGGAACTATTCCGTCGCGTCTTCATCGGCTTGGTCTTGAAAGCCACTGCACACGAAATGGAAGGTAATCACATGCTGGATCACGCTGCACCGCAAGGTCAAATCACGGCGTGGGGAAGATAAAAGTAAGGCTGCGCACTGCGCATTGTCGAGGCTTGAGTCGTTCGAAGCGAGTCGCTGGCCTCCAGTATTGAAATTTCTGTTAAAGGTGTACCTCGCTGCTGATGGTGAGCGTACAGCAAGCAGCGTGCTGCGTGATGCGGATGCCGTGGAAACGCAATATAGAGAGAGGCGCAGAGGTGAGAATGGGTGGTGCTGAGCTAGACGTAGCGATAAGTGAACTAGGACTTGGCAATCGATATTTCACTTCACTTCCAAATCTCCTTTCGGCGATACAAGCGAGTTACCTAAGTTCCAAGTGGTTATAAGCCCAATCCCACATTCTCAAGGACTGCAACTATTTCCATTGGGAGTTTAACGCTGGGATGGCGCTCGCACGCAAGGACCTGCTGCAGCATGGGACGCTCAAAGTTGATGAACAAGCGCCAGGAGCTTGAAGGCGTTCGCTATCATCACGAGATTGATCATCTCGGTGTACCAAACCATGATGCAAGATGCGACATCAGCGCGGAACGCATGGGAGATCTTGGAGACATTCTTCGTTCGTTGCAATCTCTATAACCGCATCCAACTGAGACGCCAATTGCACGAGTTTAGAGCAGTGACGGGTAGCAATTTTGCTCTTGCAGCTTCTGCAGTTTGATTCGCTGTGTACCAGCATCCCTGCCGTCGGCGAAAACCTCGCCAAAGACGAGAAAATGGTGATTCTGCTTGGAAGTCTCTCGTCTGAATATGACTTGATGGTGAAAATCATTGAGAACAGCGCGGGCATCGATTTTCTGGGCGACAAATACAATTCTGCGCCGATAGCATGAGAAGTTTCGTGTGAAGGTCGAGACGGAGGTGGCGCTGAACGCCGCGAGGCATAACCATCGCGATCGGCAACAAGGACAGCAGCGCGGTCGGTCATTCCAAGGCACTCCACGTAGACGTGGCCGCTTTCTTGGGAAGTGTTTCAACTGTAACAATTTGATTATAAGCGAGTCGACTGTCCAGAGTCAAGTGGACGATCGGGTGCTGGGGCTGGTGAGTTTGTCTTCTCAGCCACAGCAGAGCACACGAAGGATTGACTTCTTGACAGCAGAGATAGAAGCCACATGACGTTTTGTAAGTCGGACTTCGTTACGTCCCGCCAGCTTACGACACTAATCACAATCGGACATGGGATGGAGGCTCAAGGTGTTGGTGATGTGCGTCTTACTTTGGCGAATGGCGGTCGAGTCACCATGGTGAATGTGCTCTACGTGCCGTCGCTAGACCGACGTCTTGCCTCCGTGTCTGCGATGGGGTCAAAAACATTGAGGTCCGGTTTCGAGGTGACTTCTGTACACTGATAACTGCGGACGGGGTACCAATCAAGTGGCCAGCGTGAACACCGTGAACAAATGATGCAGCGTTGTGGCATACCCGGTTGGGCCACCCTCCCACTCGCAGCATGAAGGAGATTGTCCTGTCGAGTGCGGGGCTGCCAGCGAATATCACAGCTAGTGCGGGTGATTGTGACCAAGCACTGTGCTCTGACTGTATAAAGGGAAAGCTGTCTGGCGCGAAGTTCTCTGGGGCAGCGAAGACATTCGTTAAGTTACAACGTGTACTTGCGCTAGTGCACTGGAATGTGATGGGACCTATGAACGTGAAGTCTGTCAGGGAAGACCGCTATGTGCTCACCGTTATCGATGTTTTCTGCGCTATTGAGCCGTTCCAGACGAAAGTTGGTCCTTGGGAGCTGGACTCCCTAAACGTTCAACGTGTATTGAACACCACGCGGTGTTTTTAAGAGTGAGCTAGTTAGAACTACTCGGCCGTCGGCATGCCCCCTTGCGGTGCAGGCAATCCAGGGAGAGCATCCTTGGCATAAACTTAAGCAGCCAGATCCGAGCAAGGATTTGCTCAACAATACTAGCACTCGGCTCTCGAGCCTCTGCTGCAGTCTGCCCCTGAAGGTTCAGCTGCCGAGGGTCGGAAGAACGTTTGACGTTGCGATCTGTTGCCACAATCGCTGGGCGATGCCTTGACATTATCACAGCTACACGGTGATTTCCTTCCTGAAGAAAAAGTCGGGAGTTCTTGACAAGTTCATACAGTACAGGACCTTTGCGGAGAAAGAGTTCAGACAAAACATTTGCTGTATTCGCACCGATAATGTCGTCGAGAACGTGAACTTTAAGTTTGAGAGGTTCTGCAAGGCGCACAGGATCATCCACCAGACGACAACGCGTAACTCTCCGCAGCAGAATGGAGTATCGGAGCGTATGAACAGAACACTGATGGAGATAGCGTGGTCGATGATCTACCACAAGAACGTGGAGAAATGCTAATGTTGGGGAGGCTGTTAACACTGCGGTCTACATCGTCAACAGGATCCCAAACCATCTCAACACCAGGAAGTCGCCGTTTGAGATCGTGTGGGGAGTAAACTTGACCTGGGCAACTTCAGTGTGTTTGGAGCGAAGTTTTTTTTGCAAACATCGACAAATCGAAGCGCAAGAAACTTCGTGGTTATGTTGGATGTATGAAACTGAAGGAAGCGTCGAAGGCCACGCAGATCGACATCCCTGCTGGATTTTGTATTTTATTCCGAGGTGATCTGGCCCACAACGGCATGGCATACAAGGCGAAGAATTGAAGGCTTTACTGTTACATGCAATACGAGGGGGTGTCAAATGGACTCCCGATATTGTGCAGAATGTTCACCCCACGGAGTGTATCAGTATTGCAAGATCGAGATGAAAAAGGGTCCGGCACTTCGCAAGCACATGTATTTCTGCTTCAAAACCTTCAAAGGACAGGAAAATTGACGCAGGCTCTAACAAGGGTGAGTACCTATGCGAGTTGTGTCTCAAACTTTCACCAAGGCGAGCAGTCTGAGGATGCACAAGTCCAGAAAACACCCCCAGTGTTAGTTGTTCCCACTTTAATACAAGGACTTGGGCGCCTTCTATTAGCACTTGTTTTTCGGACGACGTCGGTCAGCAGCGGTCTCTCCGATGCTGTCGTGACCGCTCTAAGCCAGTCAGCCGGCTTGTGGACGCCGCCGTCACGATTTTGGTTGAACGAGCGTCTGTACTCTCCGTGGGCAAGTCCAGGATGAAGCAATGAGCTGAGCGGCAACCTCCACGCCGATCGTCGGGGTACTTCGTTTGTCCCGCCGAGCTGTCGTGAATGATTTGGTCCGATTTGGTCGGCAAAGTCTTCAAGATCGAGCAACCCAACACACTCGTCCACTTACTGGTACTTCTTGGCGTCCGAGATCGAGATCTTAACGAAGGAAAGATATGAACGTCTACGCTCCGCGAATATTTGCTGGTCCTTAATGCACGTCCATTTGCTCGCAGTAGCCCGTACGCCGACGGATATTGAGGCCGGTCGCTCCGTAGCCGTTCGGCACCCGCTAGTCTTAGGACTAGAAATGACGTTCATCAGCGTCGTCTTACTAACACCCGAGGAGCCCATAAGCGTCGTGATTGAACTCGTAAAGAAAAACCATTGAGTCAGCTCGAGCGTCTCCTTCTGTTTGTTATGGTTCGGCACAAAGTAGGTAACGTGCCTGCCGCGCCATTCTTCACTTGCAATTTGTTATAGTTGCTGACAGTGTTGTTATGCACGGCGAAAGGCGTCACAGAACTTGATATCATGGTGACTAATTATCTGCTCCGAAGGAGCAGGTGGTTTCGGGATTTGTGACACATGCCACGACCTCTATGGACCGGACCCATGGTGGCACGATCTCAAACGCTACCGCCGAGTCCTTCGCAGACTTTTAGCCGGAATTCTACCGATGAAAAGATGTTGTCCACTTTTTCGCTGCGGGGCGATGGATTCGGAAGGAAGCGTCCATCCAGCCTTTGTTACTGAAGGTGATTTTGGCGACGTCGCGAACTGCGGTCTTATTGTGCCAAACAATGTCCCATCGATCGTCCATATCTGCGTACTTGCCTCCGCCAAGATCTGATTTTATCAATATTTTAGTCATCGTCGTTCATCTGCATAGCTACTTCAACTGACACACTTGACTGTTCTCAACTCCTGGTGCACTGTCGTTTGCTGTCGTGGCGGCGGCCATCATCAGTAATTTGAACTCCACCAAGTGTGTCGCCACTCTGTCCAATCTCTCTGATGGCCTTGCTTTCATGTTCGTCGTTAGGAATAGGAGGCAGCGTCAACACTTCCTTTGCTTGACGGCCGATTGGCAGCGCTCGCCAAGGTACTGATGTGAAGAAGGTCCGATCACTGTTAAATATTCCCATCGGGTTACATGCTGCGACATGAATGTTCACTACGAACTGGTACGACCGCTAACCGATCACCGGAATCCTCGTGCAAATTGTCACGAGCAACTTCTAGCACAGGTGTGCCAGCGGCATGGTATTGCTGTGCTGTATCTTCTCTCCCCATTTGGTCGAGGGCATTCGGTTTCTCCAACGTGTCTTCATCAATGTCCATCGGTTCAGGAGTCGGTGCCACTGGTACCACAGGGGTCGGATCCTCGGAATCACTACCGTCATTTTAACTGTCCACGACGGTGTATCTATTGTCACTACTTGCAACAACTTGAACATATCGCGTAGCATCAGGCTCATCCAGACGAATGCTTCTGCTGGTGACGAGCTATCCAGCATTAACGTTCCATACGCGGTATGCTTTCGATGCGTCCGTATATCACAAGGAAACATACTCAAACGCCTTAACATCTTACCGTTTTGGAGTGCGAATACCGTACTTCCCAGAACACTGAGAGAATGCATTCGACGGGTCTTCACTGTACTGTTCTCGCTGTAGCCTTGATACCCCTCCTGCTAATCTCCTCCTGGCTCCGACAGCACAAACGAGAACACTCCTGGAATCCAGGATGCTCTATGGAGGTCCCTTAACGAAGGCGACATGTTCTTTCCCTCCACTCGTGAATGCAGTCGAAAGGTGTCATTACCCTGCCCCATCTTGTTGGAAACACCCGTGCATGTTCGCTGTTTAGCCTCTTTAAGAAGCCCTGGAACGATCCTTTCCCGTAACGAGAGTCCTGCGGTGATGGAGTTCGGGGGCGAAGCAATCAAATGCCTACAGACTTTGGAAATTGAAAGCCAGTTTGTGTTAGCAAGTTTTAACGAGAATGGCGTTTGTAGCGGGAATACCTTGTGAAGCGGGAACGTCTTTAGGTACAGAAACGCTATATGTAGTGGGAATGGAATTGGTAATGGGAAATCTATAATTGTCATTGACAAAAACCTTCTTAACGATACGAGATTTCCCGATTTAGATAACACCTTACTAACCTGCTTGGTTATACGGATGGCTTTTTCCGGCACAGATGTGCCTCAGCATAATTATATATCTTGCCGATATTCAATTCGAAAGAAGGAGCAAGATTGGTTGGCTGTGCGTTCTTATGCCAAGACACAATTAGATTGAGCTAGCATTGGAGTGGGCCTGCATTTTCCGATTTTAAGGAGACGATTATTATGAAAGCACATGCAGCAGTTTGGATCCTTGCACAGAAACACGGGAACAAGTTTGCCCACACCTATGCTGTACACAGAAGAGAAAACAGGTACCGACAGTAAATGGCTTCGTGGACGTGGTGGACAAGGACTGTAGAGAATATGGCTGGCCTTGTCGAATTCCACCCGACAAGAGTTGACGCAGGTGACTCCAGACCCACAATTTCGTGCGACCGCTACGGGAATCTGGGACGACAGATTCTGACATGTTAAACCACCAAATAGACCCAGTTGTTCGTCAAATGGCAAGGAAGTCATTACCCAGCTTCAACTGACACAGTTAGAGCATGTCTTAGCAAAGCTATCAGGGGACCGGGCTCGTTATTACGATGCACGCTGCACTGAGGAACTCCTTCGGTTAAACACGGCCTGAAATCCAGGCAATTTAACGAGATGCATCGTGTCGACAGTTGCCAGTGGTCAAATTAAAATCTGCCTTGCTTTTCGCGAGATCGGTGAAATTTCGTAAGGAAGCGTTCGCAGCGGTAGGCATGCGTCTTTTAGACGTGTTCGCTAGTGCTCTGGGAACGACTAGATTTCCTTCCGAGCCGTTGTACAGCAGTGACACTCCATCGCCAGAATTTGCTGCTGCTCGTGTTTCACAGGCACTGGACAGGTACACGAAGAGCGTTGAATGTACTCGGACGATGTTGCTGCCAGATGGGGACGAGATTACAGATCCAGATCCTTCTACACTGCATTCCATGCAGGATATTTCGGCATCGTCCAGGAATTAGATGACGAGGAGGTGTTTGAACGGACGACGGGAAAGCATATTTTCATCAATTTTATTATGTTTCTTTTGCAAGTTTATCATGTCTACTGAATCTTCCATTTCTCCGCCAAGTTAGGGATCCATCAATCAGTAGAGGCGTCGTAGAAGTCATTGCTTTCATCAATATGGCCGAATTTTGTCATTTGCACTACCGATTCGGTGTTATGCCGAGAATTACAATAGTTCGACGATCCCGTCGAAGAATACCGCCTCCAAATTCACCACTAGAGTTGCTGTCTCCAACTTCTGAGGCTTCGTCGGAGCTCGATGCACAGTCTGGTAAGTCCACAGTTTTAGTAGTTTAATTGGAAGGCGTGCTGGCGCCTTCGCTCTCGCAAGTATTCACATTGCCCCTTGCATTTGCCACTTCGGTAGTGACAGCAGCTGTAATATATTCTTGTTGTTTGCCTTGTTTCTATCGTGTTCTGTGTACTTGTAGCCTCTGATCCACTTAGTAGACTTTTCCTGCTGTCCTGGCAACGAAGTAGGGAGACCATCCACTGGTTGTGTCGAGTGAGAGGAAGGAATAAGCTCTGAAACCGCATTCTTAATATCAATATCACCACTTTCACTGCTTGCGTAGCCATCGAATCAGAAATCAAAATCCCCATCAAATTTATTAGAAATATGATCTTCACGTGATCCAGTTACTACTGCGATTGCATCTTGTTCTGTATATGTGTTCTCATCAAGAACCGGGTTCAACAAGTCTCCTAGTGAGTGTGAACGGCCTCCGACAACAGGACGGGATTCAGCAATTGTATCGACAATGGTAGAAGAGCCCACAGCAAGAGAGCAGGAGGGGACTGATACAATTTCCGCTATAACAATACGATTAAACGCAAATCATTGAGACAGAAAGGCCTTACCAGCAGTATGCGATATTTCTACCTGTCTGTTGGTCTAGTTTGGCTGTATTTTTCGGGGCCTTGGCTTGGCTGTACTTCGTAAGCCGTCGCGAGAAATCAGCCTTTGTTTTCATTCTTGTGGAGTATACAATCTAAATGAATTTTTTCGTCGGAGCTGTTACAAAACAAACTAAATTTGCTTTTATATTTCTCTTCTTATTCATTAGATGCCCCCTTATTTCTATCTGTGATATTAACGTATGTTATAGACGCGTTCTGGATTAGCGTGGACCGGACCCGTAATGGATCGTAGGGCGCTTCCGGACTCGACAATGACCTCACCGACTTCGCCAACCCAGACTACTAAAGCTGCCAGCGATCGGCTACGCCAGCAGCCTCACCGAATCAAAGGTTGGGAACGACAACGTCTAGATCGTGCGCACTTTCAGCTGCGAGAATGAGTACTTCGAAGAGTTCACTCCACATGGAGAACAGTTGCTGTTCATGTCATGTCTTAAGGCGATCAACGACACAAAAACGCACATCTACATCGAGGATCACCACTTCATTCTCGTTCCGTAGCTCTTGGACGCGGATATGGTATAATATCCCTACTATTCCAACCAAGTACTTGCTATGAAAACCCACAACCTCATTTAAAGTGCATTTTGGGCGAATCAAATGCGTCCATTTCAATAATTTTGACCAATTACATTGATTATCGGATTTCCCACCATTCCGACCATATTCAGTTGGAATTTTTATAGAATATTTTCTACCCAATACAAACACATATATATTTACATATTCTAAAAATATCGTAAAGTTTCCAACCGCAGCTCATCGTTATTAGCTTCAAACGAGAAGTGCAGGACTGGCGAACAAGCGAGCATGTCGATTGCTTCCTTGGCACCAGGGAATAGCAAAAAGCTCGGACAACAGCGATAAATTCATTCACAAGTTTTCTAATTACTGAAAGTTTGTCTGTTCAGGCTGCCACACAGCTTATTGATGCCGATAAGACAGGTAAAGTGCTTAGAATTATATTAGATAAGTATGCATATTCACTAGCGAGACCACAAGACAAAGTTCTAGCTACAAACACTTGTTTAGCGTACTTCGGGAACGTTAAAAACTGGCTGGTAGATATGTTTCCCTTACAAGGTGGATTAGTAAGACCACAGCTGCAGAAGATTCTGTCAGGGCTCGGAAAGTACTGTGCCAACCGTGAAGAAAGTGGCGCCGAGCGGAAAGCTCCACCGTGTTCAAAACAAGATTTGGAAACAATTGTGCGCTTACTCTACACTACAGCATCAACCGAAAGTGAATATCTAGACGCTGCACTTGTTGTTATGATGTGGTACTTATACGGCCGAAGTTCTGATGCTGAGCAAGTTGAGAAGCAACAGTTATCTGTGCTTCCAGGTACGAGGCTTTGCTACTTATCTATTAGAGGAGACCTACTGAAAATTACGCTATGTATTCGATAAGGTGGAGTGCTATTTCTTCGCTTTAAAAGAGTCAAAACTGCGTTGCTGCAGGGCATATCACTATTCAAAGATCCTACCAGCTTTTTAACCTGTCCCCTGCACGCCTTGGCCGCTGCTACAGTGATGCAGTCAACGCCTGCAAAGCGAATGTTTCCTCAGTTTGTTGCTGCAAAACGTACCACCCAAAATGTTCAAGATCTAGAAGAACTTACACTGGTTGAGCTGCTTGAAGCTGGAGACGACCCTGAACATGGCCAAACCGCACCCCAGTCTGCTCCAAAGCCCAAAATTCCTGGTGCACAAGCATACGTGAATCGACTATTAGTTAGAGCGCAAGAGGATGCAAAGTTTTGTGGTGTACGACTTACCCCAGGTCTTACCTCGCACTCGTTTCGCCGCGGTGGTGCCATGCACGCAAACGATGGGTCGGTAGCTGAAAACTGGATCATAGAGCGCGGGGTTGGCAGTTGGATCGTGTGAACAAAGCGTTTGGCTACATGCTGGGTACAACACAAGCGGATCAGCAGGTCTCGCGCGTCTTGAGCGGCTGGAAGCCAAAGGACGGTGCGAGACTGCCATCTCTCGCTGTGCTGGACTTGCTCGTTCAGAGTCGAGCACGGAAGCTGCAAGCTCTTCTCTTCGCAAATACACTGGATTTCGAAGACCCCGCCCTCAATCTCGACGAGGATGTCGCCGACGTCTTAACCGCCACTCTTGTGATGCATTACCCAGACATGCTTCGTCTCAGCGACAGCAGCCCACTTGTCATCAAAATTCGCGAGGGTATAGCGGAACGATCAATTGCCGAGTCTGAAGTGCTGACGTGGAGTACAGCCATCCGCAACGCATTCATGCCTCCACCGGAGGTCAACCCGCCTCCGGTCGCTGATGCTTCGGACCAGCTTTCTGTCTTGCTCGAACTAACACAGCGCCAAACCGATCAAATTGAGCTGCTCATCCTGCAGAACAAGCGCCTAGAAGAGCGGCTCTCCGCTGTCGAATTGCAACTCCGTCCCAAGAATCGTGTGGAACACGTTGCCGACACGTCCCAAAGCTCCGAATCCAGCGCCGTTGAGATTGCCAGCACCCCAACAGCATCTAAGCCTCCGCGCTCTAAACGTAAAGGCACGCAATCGCTGGCCTCGATCTGGTTTGAGTGGTTTACCGCTGAACCTCGTGTTTTCGCAGCTCAATCTGTGAAGAAAACAGCGCTGTACGAGTTTAGGCACGCCACCGGATACTTGATGCTTTTCCTACCGATGGGCTTTGCGCTTGATGCTTCTTCGCCGGCTTACAAGAGCGAGGCACTCGCGCTTGGTAAAACAGCGCAGGACAACGCCCTAGCTTTCCTGAAGTCACATGGATCATCCGCTATTGCTGCTAGCACGGCATTGAAGGCGTTTCGTCAGCTGCACAAACAAGGCAAACTCGACGACCTCATCGTGCAGTTCCATGAACTATTGGAGGCAGGCAGCATTACTGATCCAACGCCATCCACCGCACTTCCGAGTTTCATCCGCCTTCGTCCTTCAAGTGTCCTGTAGTTTGTACATCATCAACACACAGCGACATACTCAGCGCAGACGATGACCGGAGTTGAACCAGCCCGCAGCAAATGCTGCTCACTTCTTCCGGAAGGATCGCCACGGATTATTTTCCCATAATACACATTATAATGATAGCATCGACACTGCACGACCACATCCTCACCACTTTTACGACTGCTTCACGGTCAACCCCTACAACGCAAGTGTCAGCTCCATCACCACTTCATCCAGTTTCTTGGTTCACTTACCCCCACAGTCCGTTGATACCACTGGTTTTGCTGGCGCCTCCTCACAACGTGCAGTACTGCCACTGACAGCATGACGCCCGCCCTGTCGGGTAATTGAACTTCACAGGGGGTCTTGAGGGAGCGGCAAATGCGCGGTCCGCTGGCGGTGGGTCTTGAGGAAGTGCTCACCGCGTGCACGGGTCCTTCGAAGTCCATGGACGCCTTGGTTCTCCGGCGTCCCTGGCCTTCTTCTTCGGCGCTGCTTCTCGTCCGAGAGTCTGTTGTGGCGAAATGGCCTGAGAGGCCCGGGATTTCTGTATAGTAAAATATAAACAAATATCCAACCCGCACCCACGGGACGTCCCGCGGGCTCTTTGGAAATACCGGTATCGGTCGGAATGCCGGGTCAGAAGGTTGGAAATTTTACGGTATGGAGGTGATGCCCAGGGTCCAGAGACTGGTCGCTGTCATGCATCCCCTTTCTTCATCATCAAGCTGTCTGGCTACGAGAAGTATCTGAATGAGATTCAGCAGCCGCTGAAGGAAAAGTACCCCCAACAAGGTCCAGTTCATCACCATCAAGTAAGATCGGAAGATTTGCACGCACACAAAGCTGCTCCTGATTGACGACATGTACGCTTCCACCGGATCTGCCAACTGGAACTGTCAGAATATGACGTTCGACTCCGAGATGAGCGCCAACATTATTGACGAGAAGATGGAGTCCTCGGATGGCATCACGGCGCTGAAGATGGCTCACTGGATGCGGATCCGCAAGTTCGAGGAGATGTAGGGGATCGACTATGACGAGCTGGACAAGATGAAGTTCATCGACGCGACAGAAAAGCTGAAAGAAGCCTGCAAGGACGACACTTCTATTGTCCAAGACTAGGTAGTAAATCACAATTTCTAGTTCGCTGGCTTTATGAACCTCGTTTGATAGAAGGCAGACCAATAGAAGACGCGCATTATCTTTGTTTTTTTCAGATGCTTAGCTTGTTTCCTGGTTGTTTTTATGGTTGGGAGTATTTGCTATTCTGAAATCTGATCTGTTGAATGGTGATTGAGTTTGATTGGGATATTTGAATGTGAAGTTAATCATTTCCTTTCTTCTAGATGTTTTCTGTAGGCCCTCGGGGGCTTGGCAGCTCTCGCAGGGACTCGAACTCCAACCGGAGGGATGAACTTCGCGAGCCACTGGATCACCAGGAGGCCCCTTACCTCAGCCGTGAGTTATTCCATATTTTGAAGCGACCTCATTCGCCGTTGTACCGGGATAAATTGCTGCTTATACTTTCGAAAGTAGATAATGTTGTTTTCTATGGCCTGCTACATATCGAATTGAATTGGTCAGAGATGAGATGAGATGTTATAACGTAAATTATCGCATTTCAAAACTGGGCGTCTCCAGTAATGTAGCAGCCACCGGCAAATCCCGTCGCGAACCCAACTGACTGCATCAAGCGCAAAACGAACCAAGGTAGGAGTACAAGGAGAAAGAGATTGACATCTCAGTCATTCAATTCGACTTAGAGACGAGGTCCTAAAGCTTGAATTGCTATGTCGGGCCATTGTACTCAACAGATCCCTCTTCTTGTCTGCATGAAGCATCGCAGCAGAGTACTTTGGTCTCGTTTGGCACCACCAGAAGCAGTCTCTGATAGCTCCCGCTGCTTTCCGCAGAGACAAGTGGCTTTCCTCCGGGCTGCACTGGAGCCGGACGTGATTGTCGAGACGGAAACCGGTGTCAATACTTTGATGGCAGAGTGGCGGAAGTTTTTGCTCTGCCATCGTGACATGGAGCTCGACCTTCAAAGGCTGGAACGCGGTTAGGACAATGTACTAGTCTCCACGGTCGCTAGCGATTTAGAGGTCTAGGAGGCCACGCTGCGTTATGCCTTCCCGAACCTTGCAGACGAGGGAAGAACAAAGTAACTGGAACCTTCTGTTGTTTGCTGGGCATTGTAGGTTACGTAGAGAAAGCTTTTGAACCCGGGATGGCGGGGCATATAGCCTCCGGGATCTTGTGCACAGTGCTTGCTGGAGAGAGGAGACTTTCAGGAGTGAGGAAGTCTCCTACGGCAAAGCACCGGACCATCATCGATCCTACATACATTATAAATAGCATGTAAGCCTCAGCTTCTTGTATTGACTAGACCCTTTGTGTGGTGGCGTGAGCATAAGACAGCGAGGGAACTTCCAACATCTTCCCTGGAAAAGACTGCCAGGACAAAGCTGGTGACGAATGGCTCCATCTACTTCCAATGGGGCTCGTCAAGGAGCTGTGTAGTCAGCATTAGGACGTGGTGGCCCAACTGCTGCGATTGATAGGCCTTCCAGAAGATGTCGTTCGTGTTCTTGGCGACTTTAGCGGGTTTTGATAACACGAACACACGTGAGGAAGCTGGTGCGGTAACCTCCAGTTGGGATCATATACGGTACAGATCAGCATTTTGAACATGTGTCGTTTTTGCAGGATCAGCTTTGAGATCTGAAAATGCACGGTCACCCGAAGGCCACGTAGAATTTCGGCCATAAATGCTTGGGAGAAGGAAGGCTCATTTGGTAACATGCTGCTTCCAACTCAATATCTCCCGGGCACTACTGGGCCTCTAGGCAACACTGGCAGCGTCTTACCACGACGTCCAAGGGGTCAAGTACGTCAGGAAATCAGCACGTGCTACTTCCGAGGATTTAAGTACACGCGTGCCCGGGCGTCGTCAAGAAAGACGTCCTACCGGTCCAGCCATTGGCGTCAAGGCTGCCCCGGCACGATGTCCTTCTTCATCAGTACCATGGGCTACACCGCTGGGCGACCCCACACCTGCCGAAATGTTGGTACTACTGGCACTATCCTCGTGGACGTCTCTAACTCATGAAGGACCGAGTGGTCACGGTGGCCATCGAACAAGTCGCGCTTCCTGCGCGGAGCATATGAGAAGTCGTGCGGGGCGAGTTTTACGGTGCTAACAATGCGAATGTTATCCGTGGTCTATCGGAGCCTCAAGTTCTTCGTCGTGTGTACCAAACGAGGAGCCGACACTTCAGTCGAGAAATACACGGTGCAATCAAAATTCCGCCACTGTCCACCGCACTGAACGAAGCTGTTTCGTTTTTTCAATTTCATCACGTCACGGGGAACCGCGGGAATCTCAGCAAGCCCACACGACTAATTGGCTGGGCGTACCCGTCCCTCATTAACCTGCTTCGCTACCACGGGACTGCGATTTTTGTCGACAGCACATTCCGGTGTGTACCACCTGGGTTTAAGCAATGCGTCATCTTCATGGCGTGATAGAGCTTTGGGGCTATTTGTTCCTGTATACTACGTCTTGAGCACTTCGCGCAGTGGAGATTCTTTTGGGACATGATACCCATTGTAGTGCAAGGCACGGATCAACAGCTTGAGCCAGTAGAGGTCGTGTGTGACTTCGAGAGCGCTTTAATTGATGCTGTGCAGACTCAATTCCTCAACGCGATCATTCTTGGTTGCCTCTTCCATCTGAAACAGGCACTCAGGCGCGCTATGAAGCGGTTTCTGATCCCGGAGAAGGATTGTGTCATCGCCATGACTCGTGGGGTGCTGGACATCCTGACTGTTGATGAGCACAATCTTGTTGAGCGCGGCATTAAATGGGTCAAACGTGAGATTCGCCAGCGCTGTGTAGGAGATGGAATTGGGTATTCTAAAGTCAAGTGGCGAGGATTCTGGGCCTATTTTCAGCGGACATGGCAGAAGCAGTACGGTGTCGACGTGTGGAATGTGGCGGGTCTAAACAACGAGCTCATCGCCTGCACCAACACCCACTGGAACGGTTCAACAGGGAGATCAATAACCGCTTTCCGAAGCCTCGCCCGAATATGGCTACGTTTGTAGGTGTGATCAAAAACCTTACTGCTGAGTATGTTCAACGTCTTGCTGATGCTCCCCGTAGACGAGCGCGGCGCTCGCAACTCGAATGAATCCAACTGCCCGAGCCGGTTGAGATACCGGATGACATTGACGATGAGTCTGATGATGGCGAGGCAGCGGTTGCTGAGCTGCCGTCCAACAGCTCATCGGATGAGGAGATCGAAGAGGACGAGGAAGAGCAGTAACAGGAGAAGCCACAACTCGATAATCCTTTGCCAAGGATTAAAAGTTGTAGGACAAGAAGATAGCTTAGTGATAGCAAGATCTAACCGGGAGAGATTAATAAACGTCAGCTTACCTCATCGTCGTGTTGCTTCCATGGACTCCTGTTAGCCTCCCTGATCACTCTCAGAGTAAGTTGGTCTGATCCAAGAGCAGATCTGTACCATATATGATCCCAACGAGATTTTACCGCTGGCGCTTCCTGGTAATCTTGGTTCTGTCGTTTGCTTGCTCTAAGGTAGATTGTAAGTTTACTAAACGCAAAGGAACGTCATGTATGTAGCTTGTTACAACATTGATCAACTCGTCCTCTGACTTCTATACCAGCTCCGCCTCACAGTCTGTGCGACCCAGTGCCGTGGGCAAGGCTTTGACTCAACCAGCCACTACCGCGACGCTATCCTGACTGCACAAATTTGCGTCTATGTAATGGTCTATATTCAATGCCGATTCAGAGAAGACATTCCAGCCACTTGAATGGTTTCTGGGCGTCGGTAAAGTATCTGTCGCGTGTCATGAAGCCCGTGTCCGCGTGGTTGATCTTCGCCTTGTAGAATTTATCCGTGTAGCTGTCACCAAAACGTGGCGAGTCTAGGCCTCTAGTGCAGCCTTCAAACTCAACAAAGCCGTCGATCTTCTTGGACTTGTGTGGAAACAAGGTACCCTCCAAGACAAAGGAGAGCTGGTACGTCGACACGACTCCTACGTAGCTATTGCTGCACATTGCAGCGCTAAAATTCCCAGCATAAGCATCTTGTGCAGCAGCGTACTGTAGTAGACTGTGTTCAGGTGGGCATACTTGATCGTCGTGCAGCATGGAGCGTGGCCATTGATGGACCCGGTCCTCGTGCTAGGTTCATCCTGGAGCTTAGCTTTTCGACTTTACCACCGATGCCATGAAGCACAATACACAGACGTGGAGTCGACTTGCACTGACAGGACGAAGCCTCCATTGCCATGTGCTCAGCCGCCTCCAGCTTTCGAGAAGTACTCTCAGGAACTTCATCACCAGTCATTAACGCTACTGCGATAGCAGTCACCGCAACAGGCTCCGCACTCTTAGCACAGGACGCTCCGTCGTCCGACAGCTCCGGCTCCGAAACACTGATCGGAGTGCTCAGGTATGTCACCTCGATGGTCATATCACTGCTGTGCGCGGTGAAACCAGACGCACCCGACACACACAACGCGAACTTCGACCCACTGAACGTCGTCTTGTACAGGTCTCCACTCGAACAACTCACAGCCTCCCCACCGGTCGACGCGCTCGGGATCGGAGTCACGTCGTTCAACGCAGGCAGAATGGCATCGAAAGGCAGCGCCGATGGGAGACACCGCACCGTCGGTTCTCGGTCTTTCACGCCGTCGTTGTCTGCGTCGGTATCCACCACGTAGAACGAGCCGTTCACGAACGTGTACGTCAACTCCTGACCGTCCTCGATGAAAGTAGCGTAGCCGTCGTAGATCACATTGTTGCCATCGTCCGACACGACCGGGTGAGCAAAGACGTCGAATTGGGTCTGGCCGTGAACCGCCATGGACTGGCGCTTGAGCGTGACATGGAGCTTGACCGACGGTGTGTCCACGAGACCAGTCTGTGATTGGCGATCGATCGACGGGAAGAGTTGAGGTCGTCTTGAGGCCACTGACGAAACCAAGACCACCAAAGCAGAGACAGCGACTTGGAGAGTAATGCTCATGGTCTGAACGCCACACGATGGAATTCAAGAATGGAAACGAAGATCGAACTTCGAGTGCCCTTACAAGTCGACTCGTTGCGATAGTACGTCAATCATCATCACCGATGCCACACCAACACAGTGCGGAATCACAGATGGTTGGACATTACCATAAAGAAATTGCCTTATCCAGCACCCAAAGTCACACAGATCAAAAACCTATAATATGTTATATTCAAATTTTGCATTAGATTATAAAGGAACTCTACATATGGTAAACAGAAAATGGGGCAGACTGTTCGGACAAAAGCGTACATTGAAGAGAAGGCAATAGCAGATTCGAATTCGGGAGGGGGTTTACCCCGAGAACCCTCCCAACGCGCACAAGGATCCCAATGAAGTCCTGCTTGTGCATTCAAGAGCTACGCGCCTGCATGCATGCGCGAGTAGAATAAGAGGCAAACTTACACATCAAAGTGTTCAATTCAATCAATCACCCTACTGACGACATCTTGCTCTTCAGCTACCTCTCCTACGTGTTTATTGAGCAGTCCTAGCTTTTCTAAGCGCCCAACTACGCCCTCGATCTGCAGCAGCGTGTCCTTGTCGTCCTCAGTCTCTCGCAACACTCCCTTGAACCCATTTGCGATCGTGTTGGTCGACAGCTCATCCCAGGCGTCTGCAATCCACTCCACAACGTCCGCTCGATCGGGTGCTTCCATCTTGAACGACGCTGCTGCTGCCATGGCCTTCTCATGGTCCTGCATCTGCAGCTCCAAGAAGTCGACCCAACGCTTCCTCAGTCTCAGCTTGAGCGGTCGATTCCATGCCACATCTGCGGGCTGACAGACACCTGTGCACCCAGCCGGAACTCGCATCAGCTCCACGTTGAGCTCCTTCGCACAGGCACAGACAGCGGCAGTCCAATGCGCAGAGAAGTCGTCAAGCAGGAGCAGCACTTGAGTCGTCATGTCGGCCCGCTCTGTAAAATGGAAACGCAGAAAGTCAATGGTTAACCCTTCATTCCACCACCCGCTTCCGTTGCTGAACAGCACGACGTTGTGCCGCTCTTGAAGAGGCTGCATCTTTTCAGGTTCTCCACGTGCGTCTTGGGCACCGTTGACGGCCGTGTCTTCACAATCAAGTAAGGCGGGTACTTGCGGCCCAGCGAGTCTCCCAGCAGCATGCACGTGAGCCGCTCCTTGTCCTTGCTCGTCGACCGTACCCATACCGTCTTGGCACCCTTCTTGCTGATGGTGTTCTTTGGCAGATACTCGAAAAACACAGGTGTCTGATCTGCGTTATACGCACAATCAACACCTAGCTCCGCCATCTTCTGCTTCACGTCCCGGTTGAACTGCTCCAGCGCCGAGCTTGCGTCTTCAGGATGCACCTGCCCTTGGCGCGTCCTTGCTCGTAGGGCGAGACGATGCCTCCGTAGGAAGCCTTTTGCCCAGCCGTGAGACGCAGCAAACAACTTCCGAGAAACATCCGCGTCTCTAGCAACAGCGAGAGCTTTGCGCTGAAGCATCAAGCTTGACACAGGAAGGCCCTGGGAGCGATACGCGTTGATCCACTGCACGATGTGTACCTCGGCATCATGGGGCAGCGTGGCAGCCATCCCAGGCAGACGAACCCGACGTTGGTTTGCCGTCGCCAGTGTGCTGCACAAAGCCGTGAGTCTCTCCTTTTGTTGGCGCCAGAAGTACACGCTTGTCCGCTTCGTTCGGAGCTGTGTGCCTGTAAGGCCCTTGAAGAACTTGCTGAGCGTGGCCTCCATGGTGTGCGTCTTGAAGTGCAGGACCACGTCTAGCCGGAATTGGTGCGTCGGCACCGAACGCTTGTACGCTCGTGGCTTTCGCCCTCCGTGATCAGTGTGCTTGCATCTTCCTTTCCCCATGGCGAATTGAGTTGTGCGATGACTTCTGTCCAGCAAAAGTGCCTCGCCGTGCTAACCACCAATTTTGTGTCGGATATGACATTTTCAATACAAGGAAACATTTGGTCAATTGTGATTGGCTTAAATCTACTGTCGGATACGACAGTTTGCAGGATAAGACAATTTCTATACGGTACAGACTGAGGTGGACTGCTGTTGGCTATGCTGTAGTCTCGTTCAAATTGATAATGTAGCTGGAGTAATATCGCTTGTCCGCCAGAGTGCCAGGTTTGGAACTCGTCGCATTATTTCGTTTAAGTACCTTTTAAATGCATTTTACCCTTTAAATCTACTAAGTGACTGTCCCGTCAAAGTGACCGACATCTTCAACTTGATCAAAGGCACCGTTTTTACCTTGAGCGTTTGGTCGTCTCCTGGATGTTTCACTGTGAGAAGGTCACTATGCTGTTCTGTACTGCGTAAATACTGCACTGCTGTAGTCTGGCGAAGGATCCTCCTTGGCATCAGTCTGCAATCCGGTTACGCTTTCCATCACGACGGGCCTTTCACCTACCTGGCGCGTGCTATTAAGCAGCCACGACATGTAGCGAGTCCACACTGCAATCGCGTTCCATGCTATGTGGAGGTTGAGAAACGACATACTGGTACTATTCCGTGAAACTACAGCTGAAGAACCAAGCGTCCAAAATGTGACGTCCTCTTTTCGACGACACTATCTGTTCATTACTCATCATTCAGCGGAGCTAGGAATTGACGACAAAATTGTAGCCTCCTATTCTGAAGAAGTTAGAATTTGACCCACCTGCGCGCAAACCACCAGCAAGTCACGTTTGCATTCCACGAACCTGAGCAGGAAGACCAAGTACTACCCATATACTATTGTAGCTAGCAAAACGGTTTATCCGACTGGTCAATCAACTTATATTTCTTCAAAGCAGCCACAACATCTGGTCCTGTCCTTCGTCTAGTTGCTGCACAAGCACAATGGACTCTGCTAGATCCACCCCAGAGAACAAAGCGCAGGTGAGGCGGCATCCATTGCTTTCTCAGCTGCAGAGAAGCAAAGCTGCTGGCCGTACTGCCGAGCAATTCACCGTCATCAGCTTGATGGATTGAACCTATTGCCCTGAATTTCAATGCTGTTGTGGTTGCTGGCATTCGCACTAGCAGCTCTACCCGAAGTCTGTGACGTGTGAGACTCATGCTTTTCACTTTAGTGACACAGACAAGACAACCTGATAACAGCTAAGATGGGGGCCGCCTGGGGCAGAGGCGTTCTCGCTCCCCATTCGCATCGTGTAATACCCCTCCACCATCTGGCAGGGACTGACTGGCGGTGGTGCAGCGGCATGGGACGCATTGCACCGACAGCGGCAGTGCACAGACGTCGAGTGGACTCTTGGGAGAGTATCGTGCACTTCTCTCACGACGCGGAGAGTGTCAACACCCAGTACGGTGCAAGCCAAAGACAGAATCAAGTGGCAATGGACGAGGTTTGCATGTTTGGCCGCAGTGTTGACGTCGACGGAGACGAGTGGATTGATCTCGGCCTCTCTTCGGACTCAAACGACGTCCACCAAGCTGCAAGGGACGAGCAGTCAACCCGACAGAATGAAGACGGCAGCGCTGTAGAGACGACAAATAAAGTGGCAGTAAAGCCCCAAGAAGTGGAGGTCATACAAGTGGACAGGGTGGAGGTGGTCGAACTAACGAGAATGAAGCAGCCGACGATGGTGAAGAGTGCCAAGGCGACGCAGACGAAGGCAACTGCTACACCAGCGAGTGCGTCGAAGGCAGCGCAGTCCAAGGAGGCGCTGGTGGCGTTCTACCTGGGACGAGCGAAGCAAATGGAGGTCAAGAGCAAGAAACATCTCGTGTCGTCGACGACGCCAGTAGCAATCCGATCGATTCGGGGCTCTGGACGAGCTCCCATCGGACTTTAGAACGATGACACCGTGGCCAAACTAACGACGAAATAGATGTATGTCTTACATTTCAGGCGGAATGCGTCGTATTCATTGCTGTTATGACCAAGCCGTTCGCTGGCGATCATCTGCACTGTTTAGCAAGCCTGCAGCACGATCGTTGACGACGCGAATGACCCCAGCACCTGGTTTCGGGAACTCGCGTAAATATTTGGCTGGTGTTTTGTGAGCACTACCGATTGAAGCTGCTGATTGGGAAGCAGATAGAGATCTTGATCCTCCCGGCGCTGCTGAAGTAGCTCGTGTACGGGTAGCAGCACTAGCAGATCCAGGAATTGCCTTTAGAGCTGTACCCGGACGCGCTTTAACAATCCTTAGAACTGTTTGATTGCTGTTGCTGCTGCTTGTGGACAATACACTTCGATTGCTCCATCCACCACGAGTATTTTGTGCTGATGATCCACCAACTACTCCACTGGCAGCAGAAGCTCGAATACGAAGGGATGGAGTCGATAATGACGTAGTGAGATGCTGACCAGGAACAATAAATGATGTTAGTTTGGTTGTACATCGTTAACAACTTCCAGAGCAACGAACCGTTCGAGGAATGGCAAGCTCAGAAGTGGATATCGGAGAGAGTTGAGGAATGGGAATGGGTTCTGGTGGGACCTCTTGGTAGTCTCGGAAATGCAGCTGAGAAAGAGGTGAGACTGGATGATGCCCAAAGTGCAGCAGTGATCCTTGATTCGAAGATGAAGGTGACTGAGGTTCGTATTCTAGCGGAGCATTGAGCAGTGCATCGGTGGCAAGACGCTGTTGCAGCTAGGAACAAACCACGACGACATGAGTACAATAAAAATCGAGGACAAGCTGCCACACTTACATCAAAGCGCTTGCGGGACATCGTAGATGAACCTTCGACAAAGTCGGGGCCTTCGATGATAGATTCTCCTTGGGACATCACTACTCCCGACGCGACGTGCATTGTTGTCGACAGTGTGCTAGCATTGAACTCTGCGGTTTCTGCAACGAATGTTCTACTTGTAGCACTCCCAGAGTCTGCTTCATAACGCCACAGACTCCGGCTGCTGTTAAAGCCACTACTCCCCACCACAGACTCCGATACCGACGGTCTGTGCGTTAATTTCCGCCGAGATAATGCATCAGTCAGTAACATCGTGCTGGTTTTGCGTTGCTGAGTACTGACGTCGCTCGAATGATTTGTTTGTGGCCGTCGCTTGGGTTTTCGTTGGGGGTTTTCCGCAATTGTATGAATCGTTGTTGAAAGTGTCTGCAAGCTCCGCAGAGTTGAATCAGGAAACGCTGATTGCCTTCGCGATGGCCTCCTAGAATTGAGCCCATTATTGTCTTCATCGGTTGGATTTGTCTCGTCATTGTCATCCGCAGCATCGACGATGGATGAAAATGTGTCGACGTTCGACTTCATTTGTACGGGCGTTGCTGCAATTTCTGCCACGACATTGGCGGATGGAGCTTCGATCACTCCTGTCTCCATGGATATCCGGCTATCTGGAGGCGTAAATGCTCGTGCAAGAGTGACCCACTTGGCAAATCCAGGCTTCCGCGTCGATGACTCCAAACTTTTCAAACATTGTTCACGCCACTCTTCGACATCCTGCAAGGTAATATCGCTATGAACACAAAAGACCTACTGCTTTAAAAGCTCAAACACAACATACCGGTTGTTCATCGACGTGAGCGAGTTCCAGATCCATAATTCCTTGGACGGGAAGTGTTGCAGCAGATGGGGATTCCTTTACTCCTAAAAGCCGAATAGCAAGCGCGGTTTTAATCGCTGTCGTTATCAGTGAGCGATATCCATCCAAACATGTCATAAACCCCATTTGTCGTACCTTTATCGAGTTTCCTTTTTCGTCTGGACTGCCGGTTTTTGTCACTTCCTACACGCGATGCTGGTGCAGAAGAATTCTTCGACAACATCAAATTCGTCGATGTTTTTCAGGGCTTTTCGACGGAACACTTCGAACTGCGTGGCGGTCTTTTATTTCAGCTTCTGGTCGACTTTCGTACTGAAATCGAGCAGAGTCGAGGGCGCTCTCCTCGTTCAAAGTGGCAGCAAAGACACTGTCGAAGATGTTGTCTCCAAGTTGAGAGCTGACGGACTGGGTCGCGTCCTTGGCGAGACAGTGCTGCTGGTAGAAGGCATTCGTCTCAGAGAGCAGCAACTCGACGCAGCTGACGGCCACCGCTTCGCTCTCGTCTTCGTCCACCGAGCTGAGGTTTAGCAGCCACCGATGCACTTGCACAATCTCCATGCCGTAAAGAGTCGACAAGCAGTTTTGTGTTTCCACTATTTTCAGACGATAGAGCAGTGACTTTGTCAGACTGGCAGCAGTGGGCAAACATGATGAGCAGCGCGAAAAAGGTAAGCAGTGTTCGGCAGCAAGGTGAAGTCTGCTTGGCGGAGGTGGGGAGATGGACGTGTCACGCGACTTGTTTCGATCGCCAAAGCGTTGAAGTTGAGGGCAACGAGCTCACTCGACGAATTGCCGGGCGATACAGCCAGCAGCTCTGCAGCTGAGAGATGCCGCGCCGCCTGCGCTGTGCAGCCAAGAGAGCAGGCTTCGAGAGAAGGACAGGACCAGATGTCGTGGCTGCTGAAGGCACGTCAGGAAGCTGAAAGGCCCATCGTGCTGGAAAGCGCGAGCGGGTTGCACGCTGACGAGGCTCGGCCGCAGAGGGTCCTTGACCATAGTCTATTGAGCCATCTTCGCAGTATTTGCGCAGGGTGGCGAGCTGCAGCAAGACATTCGTTGCGAAACATGTACGTGCCGATCAGGCTTTCCAAGCCGAACACGACCGAAGTTGCCTTTGATCAAGTTGAAGTTGACCGTTACTTTAGGAGGCCTGTCACTTAGATCATTTGCATGATAATTAAAAGTGTCATGGAAACTTGATCGATATGAAACGGTATAGGTACTTATACAGACCTGGCACTTTGTTGATGAAGAGGTTTGGTTCAGTTTTGTGGTTGACTTTAGCAAGAGAAGATGGGCCTGTCCCGCGATAAAGAACGGGCAGGAAATCGACACTTGAAAGGGTGCAGCCGGTGATGCGCCGTTTGACTTGGCGTTTGTATGGGATCCGCGCCGAAGAAAACTCGGTGCAAAACGCGAGCCAAAACGGAAGCGGCCCCTCACTCGATCACTCGCTCGCTCGCACGCAGTCCTGTCGGAGTAGGGTCTTTGCCGTCATGAAGAGCCCCGTGAAGCAGCCGGACGTGGTCATGCAGGACATGGAGAGGTCTCCTCCCTCCAGAGACAACCAGTCGCCACTGCAGCACGCAGCCAACACACTCGCTCGATTTAAGGAGACCCAAGACGTACGTAGCTTTTATTTGTTTGTTTGTTTTTAATTGTAAAGATTTCTTACCAAATGCCATTTCTAGTTGAAGATCGAGACCAAGTCTCTAGCGGAAGGCAAGAAGAGCGACAAGAAGTCGCCCAAGCCGCCGCCGTCCAGCACCGGCAAGAAGCGGCGACGACGCATGGCGAGTCAGATTGACCGCAAGTTCAGCTGCGACTTCCTGGCTGTCACAAGGTGAGAGACGGGCAGAGACCATCAATCCTTTAGAAATTATCTAACGATAGTTATTATTATTATTATAGGCTTATGGGTCGGAGGGGTCTCTCACCCAACACCGACGGCTCAAACACAATTCGGAGGATGGCGAGAAGAACAACAAGCAGGTCGGGGCCTTCTACCCGCCACTGCAGCACTCCATTTCTCTTCCTACTGCCTCCACTGCTTTTGAAGCGCCGCCTACCCCAAGAACGGTGACGATCCGGCCAGCGGCCACTACAGTGGTGTTCTCCAGCTCTCCAAGCAACCAGGACACTAACGACCAGCCTCCGTCTCCATCTGAAGGGCCTCCATCGGCCAAAAGCCAGAAATCCCAGAGACAGAACCTGCGTCTCCGATCCAACTCAATGCCAGTCGCTTCTTCCGCCGGCTCCTGTTCAAATGCCAACAAAAAGCCGGCAAAGCCTCGCTCGCGAACTAAAAAGCCCCGTCGGGCATCTACCCCGCACCCAAAGAAGATCGCGGCTGCTCGTCCCACGAAAAACCGCTCCAAGTCGGAGTCTCTAGCAGAAATGCTGCCCAATGCCTTGAACGAGGTGAAAATCACTCCTGGCGAGCTGAAAATGCCGACAACTGATCGAGGCGTCAGCGACAGCACTGCCAGTCTCCATGACGGGATGATCCCCATCAGTACATCCAGTTCGGCATCGTTTGAATGGCCGACGACCGTCTCAAGTAACGAACAAAGATCAAGTGACGACCACGCGATTGACAGCGACATTTTGTCGGTCCTTGCTAACTGTGAGCCGTCGGATCTGGGGAACCCCATGCCGTTGGAATTGGGTCCTCCATCATTCCACTCGACTACAAGTTTCGGTAGTGAAGACTCGGAAATGCTGCCCATGGGGATGGAGTGTTTCAACATCGCTGAGAACGCACCCACGGTGATTGATGCAGTGGCTGAACCAACAGATCTTGTTGAGAAACATGAACCAGAGCCGCCGGTCGGACTGAACGCTTTCGCTACACTGGACGACGACTGGGCGAACATGCACCTAGCTCACCACCTGCAGCGGATGACGGTCGCCTCCGCGTCTCCGCGTGCTATGAATCCAAGACTCGACAGACTAACAACGCATGAAGATGCCCACACTGCAGCCATTTTACGTTCGGCCTCTGATCCTTCTTTTTCTACTTCGCGTTTGAGTAGAGTGACGCAGCCTTTTCGACGATTCCTGTGCTGGGTCACTTCCCATCAGTGCAAGCGGAAGACAATATCGGTAACCTCGGCCTCGACCTC
This sequence comes from Phytophthora quininea, assembly GCA_011947345.1. NCBI lineage: Eukaryota > Oomycota > Peronosporomycetes > Peronosporales > Peronosporaceae > Phytophthora > Phytophthora quininea. The sequence goes on from JAAVTG010000422.1 coordinate 35,864, forward strand.
GAGCCCCAACAACCGGCGTTTCCAGTCCCAGCAGCTGTCGACCCTCAGCAATGGCACGGAGGAACGCCAGTGACGTCGGACGCTGTAAAGGCAGCAGATAGTAATCTCCAGCAGATGTTGTGGATGTCCAGTGAGCCAAACATGCCGCCGGTCATGGAGACGGGCAACCAACAGCAAACGTCCCAAGCGCTTGATGAAATGCTGCAGCATGAAGACGACTGGAAAGAAAACAAATTCTCGGCCACGAATGCGTTCCAAAGTGGCGTGTTCGAAGGTGACAGCGGCATTGACTACGGTCTCGATGATCCGAGACTAACATCGGCGCTGTTGTGCCAAAGAGAAGAGCTCTAAGCGCAGATAGACAAGAGCGTAGAGCTTGTCCATGTGGATGGTATGCCTCTGTACAGCTACACGGATTTCGGATCAGAGATCTGAGAGGCATCCAAGACCAGCTCCGGCAATCGCGAAGGACTCGGTGGATGTTTTGCGTGTTTTTATAGTGTTGTGAACCCGACGGAGTTGTGTGCTCCAGAGCAAGGTGGATCTGCCAACGCCTTTCATACTCGAATTGCGTTGCAGCAATTGCCCACCTCTCCTGTTCATTGTAATCCGAACAAAAATGCTTGTCAGATTGTTGGATGACTTCTGCTTCTACTAACGTTTCTTGCATGATAGTACAGATCTTCTGGTTTTGGGATCGAGTCAAGCGTCGCACGACTTCTTGTCTGGTCGCGTCCAATTTTGCGTTCTGTTCTGCTACTCCAGTGCCCACCATGGCCAGCAGGAACGGCGACAAGTCTTCACAAGCCGCAAGCAGAAGTCCAAGATCTCCAGTGCAGCAGCGTCTTCACGATGGCTTTCTGGCGGATCGGAGATATCTCTCCCAAATGGTTGGTGACGCTCAAGATGAACGGAAAAGTCGAATCCAAGCTGTAATGGAGCTCAAGCAAGATTTGGATGCGTCTTCTGCTCGAATTGCAGCCCAAAGCTCGATGGTTCGAGCGCAACAGCATGCGGAGAAGGCGGAACAAGCACGGACCCACCAAGATCTGGTAAACCAAGGCAAGAACCCTTACGAAATTGCACGACGTAAAGTAGTAGAACGGCAAGCTCGGAAAGAGCGAGCTCGCATTGATCGCAACATCCACGATCGTGAATCCAAGCTGCTCAGTCGACTGGAAGCTGACAAAGTAGAGACTAGAAAGCGTGAGAAAGTGGAAGCTGCTAACCGCGCCTACGAGAAGAAATATCAACGTGAAATGGGTCGAGCAGCACAAGAGGAGCGTACGAGAGCGTATTTACTGTCTCGCACGGGACGAGAAACTCTGGATCCGACGGGCAAAATGGTACGGGTTTACCCTTCTCAAGAAACCAACATTACAGATCACACCTTTGGGCTTGGACAAAGCGCTGTGTTGACTCCAGAGCACCGAAAGCGAATTGTTAGTAAGGTGCATTCCAAACCACCTCATATTGGAACGGAGCCTAATCCGTTGCTGCTACCACGCCGAAAGCTACAGGAGGCTGAGAACCAAACTGTAAGCTCAAGTCGGACGGAAGAAGACTCGGAATTGAAGGCGTCCGAGAGACTGACAATGCCGCCGATACCTCGTGCGAAACCTGGTCAGGATTCTCGAAAGATCAATCACGCGCTGTTACCTCCAGTGAGCGATGTGAAGTTACCGCCACTTACTGGCAATGATACACGACGACTTAGTCGCTCGAGAGGAGAAGACGACGAGGAGAATAACGCGCTTTCATCGGATAATGCTTCTGGAAATTCATCAAAGCGCAAGAAAGGTCGAGGCCGCAGTGTACTTGAGGAACGGCAACTTTCAAAAGCACGGGAAAAGCACCGAGATAAGCAATTCGCGCAACCGCAAGTTGTCTGGGGCAAGACTTTCAAAGGGAGCGCTTTCCTCTCAAATCCGCAGACGCTTTGGTTCAAAGACTTTGATGTCGGTCGGCCACTTACAGTAAACTTCACTCTCACGAACGTCTCGAATACGTTCAACCAGTTCAAGTTACTGCCGATGGATGACGAAGTATGTGAGCTTTTGAAATTGTTTATGAACGGCCAGGTCGAATGTCAGCAGGTATGAGTTGCTCGTTACGCATGACTTTCACCGGGATGGAACGCAGAGATCTGGACACGACGTTGTCGGTTGCAGCACCAACAGGAGTGGTTCAAGTGCCAGTCCATTGCACATGTAAAAAGCCAGGCATGCTCTATCGGGGCATTTTGCACATAAAAAGCCAAAAACCCTTTTGAAACTCTCCAGGAGTGCCCATTTTGCCGCTCGGATTCAAGGCTGTTGAAGGAGCTCTCCAGGCTACAATTGCTGTTACTTCCAGATAGCTAACGCCATTAGTATGAGCCACTTCCAACGTAGCTAACGCCATTAGTATGAGCTACTTCCAACGTAGCTAACGCCATTAGTATGAACTACTAACATGAATCATTGTTGTCTGTAGCATGCCACATTCGTCCTGTTGTCCATTGTCAACGTTCATTATCCGTTTTACCGTGCATCCAGAATCGAGAAGGAGTCGTTACGCTGCCTCGGATGGCGCGCCACTCACCCCCAAAGGGAAACGTCCCTACAAGTCCAAGCAGAACCGTGTTTCTTCCACTCGGCGTAGCGTCAACGAGGTGTTGCGATGCACGATCGAGAAAAAGAAAGCGCCACGGCAACACTGGTTGCCGAAGTATGTCAACGAACTGGGGATACGCCCCTTCAGCTACAAAGATTTTGAAGTTATTGAGGCCATCTGCCAGTTTTGTACTGCATTTGGGCGTGAAGATGAGGACAAATCGAAGTCTTCGGCTTTTGGGTCACTTCTGAACAAGAAGCAGCGGAAAAAGAAATCGAAAGCTCAGATCTTTACATCGTTTCGGCGAGACCACATCACAGCGCATATGGAGAGTCAACATCCTCGTAAATGGGAAGCCTTCCAAGCCCTTCAAGACGTAAGCGCACGTGTGCAGTTCTTTCTCCCAAAGATGATAGAACATTTTCTACCAGCTTTACCTGCCTTCGACTTTGAGGTTCCTCCGGATTGTCAGCATCATTCGCCGTTTCTTCTGCAACAGCGATGATGGAGGAGTTGGTTTGGTTCAAGTGGATGCAACCATCGGAGAGGTGACGATGGCGAGAGACTTTGTGGAGACAACGAGGGACGTTTGTGTTCTGTTCATTAGCAACCGCGAACAATTCGAAACTGTGCTGCGCTGTATCAGGGCAGGTGTGAGTTTTCGCGCTACCGAAAAGATGTTTTTCGAGTTTGGCACGGTTTTGGGCAACATGAAACTCGGATCTCCAGACCGCAATGTCATCGGCCGACAAGTCCGCTTCGTGGTGGCTCTGAATTTGACAGCGATTCGGTTCCTTCTCAACAACACCTGGGGTTTCTCGATCCTGGTCGATGCAGCAACTCACCGACGTGAAGGCTACCTGGATGTTAGAGTTTCATTTGGACTTTTGGGGGCGTCCACAACGTCCATCTGCTCGCCGTTCCGCTGGGGCAACTCGGTCATACTGGCGCCAATTTTGCTCAACTAGTACTTGGGCTGCTAGAAGATATCGGAGGCAAAAATTTGATGCCAAATCTACTTGGTGTATCGAGCGATGGTGCGGCCAACATGTTAGGCCGCCACCGGGGATTTTCAACCAGACTTCGAAATGCAGCTCAGCTTGTTGGTAACACATCCGTAGTCATCAACTGGTGTGGAAGTCACCAGCTCAACCTGGTTGTTAACGAGTTCCTTCGGGTCCTTGACCGCAACGTCAATTTCCGCTCCAGGCTCGGTTCTGAAATCTCATTTACTCGAAAACATGAGAGCGTGAGATTAACGGTGGGTCTGTGTCCTACATACTCGCCGACACGTTGGGAGTCGATCCACGATGCATGCCACTTTCTGCTGAAGAACTACGTTCGTCTTGGGATTGTCCAAGACGAAAAGGCTTACACGAAATCGAGTGACGCATGGTGGTTATGCTTATTTGTGGTCTGCAAGTTGAGCGAGAAGATCCGCGCCTGCTTTCGCAAGCTGCAGTATAAGACGGTTACTATGCGCGAACAATACGCTGCTCTGGACGAACTCCACTTATCGCTGGCGTTGAAATTTGAAAGCGATTCGAATGACGAAGGTGCGCCGACTGTCGATTCAGCAAAGGTCTCTGATCACTTGCAGTGGTGCTGCCTTCACTCTAAAGACCTATTCGACAAGATTGCGGGACAACATAATGCTCATACATGTCGTCAAGGAGCTGAAGTGGGTATCGCTGGCATGGCTCTGGACCAACCAAACATCCACAAGCATCAAGACGGCGAAGAGGCTTTGGAAGTTTTAGCGCATCTGGCGGACATGGTAGACGAAGATACCCCGAGTTCCCACGAGGACGAAGACATGCCACAACTCAATGAAGTAGATGAACCGACTGAATCCCAGCAATCAACGAGTCAGCAAGGCTTGGTGGAAGCTGTTACTACAGCTCTGACCGTGATGATCGACGGAATTGCCGATATCAAGCTCGATATTGCAGCAGAGACCCGCGATGCGCCTCCAACGAGACCGATTGACATTGTGAAGTGTACGGATGGAGCGTTCCGTCGTCTGCTGATCGCTCATTCAGCAAAATTGCGAGAGCACCTAGGTGAATCGGCGACCGAGGAGATCTGGAGCCAGCGCAAGAACCTGATCCACGAATACAAGCTAAAGAGTGATGTTTGCAGAAAGGTGAAGGATCAAGGTGATCTGTCGCTTGAAGACGCGTGGGCTAAAGTCGACCCTTGTGGTGAATTTGGAGCGCTCACCGAATTTGCTGTTGGCCTCGCAAGTATTGCTCCAGGAACTCATACTGTGGAAGGGGATTTCAGTACGCTAAACCGAGTAGCTGGTCCACAGCGAGGACGACTGAGCACATACGCTGTTGAAGGAGAACTGCAAGCGCGTCAATACTTCGAAGTCATGGAGCTGGCGGACAGATTGGAGTCAAGCAAGAAAGCTATAGCACAACATTAAGTTTCTGATCCACCAGAGCGTGCGTAGGCTAACCTCTCTTACATTTCCATGCGTAAGCCTGTGTCCTTTTAGGGTTTTCTGGCAATTCTATACATTTCCTGTGCAATGCCCCTTTGAAGTTTCCCAAGTCTGCCCATTTTACATCAAATCCCATCGACTTTCAAAATGCCCCGTTTGAGCATGCCTGAAAAAGCGGTGCCTGTGTTGGATCAGCGTGAATTTAATTTCCCAGAAACCGTGGCGGGAGAACGTTCAACGATTGCATTGACGCTGGACAACCAAGGCGCTCTGCCACTTGAGTACCGAGTGCGTCGGGTTAAAGCTTCACCAACACCTCGCGAAGAAACCACTTCACCATTGGAAATTGATACTAACAATGAAAAGGAAAAGCAATCAGATGATATGGAAATTGACACTGTTGATACTAACGAGCCAACAGGTCCAGGGAATAAACAAGACCTTGAATTGGACCCAGCTCAGGAAGATACGCAGCCAATTGAGCCAGACAATGACCCGCTAAATGGAAATGCCAATAGTGACGACAATAATGATCGGTCGAAGCCTCCGTCTCGAACGACCAGTGCAGCGTCAACTAAAACGTCTGCACTTAGGGTGGGGGCTAAAGATGATGATATTGATGCCAAAAGAGCTGCAAACGACGAGGAATTCGAACCGCTGAACCCAGAAGAGCAAGAACTGCTTGATCGCGCACAAGAAATTACATTATTTAAGCCTGAAGGAGCCGAGGAGCCGATCCGGTATAAAAGACACGGCATAGTAGAGCCGTACTCGACAGACAGCGTGTCCTTTAGTTTTGCTCCATCCTCTGCCATCACACTTGAGAACGAGCAGTTTGTTATCGAGTTCCCAGCGGCAGGGTCGTCAGGAATGTTGTCACCAGATCTCCGTCGACTCGCATCTATCCCAATACAAGTATCTGGAGTAGCCTTGCAGGTCCCGATCTACGCTGCACAGCAACGACTCGACTTTCGATGCTGTGCCTACGGGAAGCTGTATCGTCACCAACTTGCAGTACACAATCGCGGCAAAGTCGCTCTTAAGATTCAGGTTCAAGTTCCAACGCCACTAGCAGGGTATCTCGAATTCAATCCGGGATTTGGTTTTGTACAAGCGGCAGTTGGTTCTGAAGACGGTCAATTTCTAGTACAGATTAAGTTTCGTCCGCAGGAACGGATGTGGAAGCGCGTTGAACGTGCTGGAATGGGGTCACGAGCGTTAGGCATGCTTGCTGTGCCAGTGCCAGTTCTCGTGCCCGATCAAGTGGTCCCTGTCTTCTTCTTGTTCACAGCAAGACTAACATCGACAACGTTGCAACTACATGTTCACTCTGAGGGGTTGGATAACGGATTACACTTTGGAAATTGCTGTGTCGGACACAGCGTAAGTCATGAATTAATCCTTACGAACTCAAGTCGTCTGCCTCAGCGCGTGGGGATTACAAAGCTGCCAAAAGATGTGATTGTAGCGGATGCTACTGCGGGTGTGGGTTTGGTGCTTCTCCCGGAAGAAACTCGCAAGTTATCTATTGTTTATCAACCTAGTTTTGCTGGTATTTTGAAGGCTACAGGTTCTTCAGAACGCGCAAAGCCAACACTGGTGCTTTGGTCTTCGACTTTCAACCAGGAGTATCATGTTCCATGCTCTGGAGTTGGTGTGGCAAGTGATCTAGTGTTCTCTAACACGGTCGTACGGCTGGGTGCTACTGCCGTCGGTCAGATACAGACATGCAGTCTCAAACTCACCAACTCGTCAGATCAGCAGGCATTGCTTGCGGAGTTACGGCCTCCACCTGAAGCCTCGCCGTACTTGAAGATCACGCCACTCGTGATACGTCTAGCACCTGGTGAATCTGTGCGTTTGGAGATTGACTTCGAACCAACTGAAGACATTTTCCAACTTGTTGACAATTGCTATTTCGACGGTTACAAAAAGCAGGATGGTAATATCGATGGCCTTAACTCAGCGCTTAGTGTGCGCGCCGAGATGAGTGCGGAGCAGCCGGAACCTCGAAGTTTGCAGCACGTGTGGACCGTACTGTGTTTTCAGCAGTTCGAGCAAGGGGACAACTCCACCAAACAAACCGTATCTTCTCCATTAAACGCACTAGAAATCCGAACAACAGTAGTGGAGCCTTCCATCGTGGCGTCACCTACAACGCTAGATTTTGGTCAGGTAGCGATTGGTCAGACACTGGTGCGCGAACTGATGCTGGAGGCGGCAATTGCCTTTAACGAAAGAGTTCTTCTACGAGCTGAGCCACTTCACATTTTAGGGGCATTTCGAATCATTGGTGCTCTTCGAGAAGTGTCGACGCTTTCTGAGCGAGAGAGGAAGCGAGTTGTAAGTATCGAGTTCGAGCCTCTCACATCACTTATATATGAGGATGAGTTGGAATTGTCAGCACTTGGTACAAGAATTCGCGTGCATCTCCGAGGAGTTGGGATCAATCCCAGCTTATCCCTAACTCCTGCCGACGGGAGATTGATTTCCAAGACGTCCTTGCACGTACTCGGAATACTCGAGAGTTAGTACTGGCGAATGGAAGTGCATTCCCGCTAGCTTTTTCGACCGTTCCTTTAGTTGGAGAGGGGTCAGTAGATAAGCGTGAGGACGCGGTAGTATCGACTACAGGGCAACCCGTCTTTACCTTTTCCCCGGCAAATGCCATCATACCTGCGAACAGCTCGGTGACTATTCAAGTTGCTTTCCAGCCGGATCACCAGCGACCTGGCCACTACTCACAGCGATTCCGTATCAAAGTCCCAAATGAAGGCGAGCACCACTTCATCAATCTATCTGGTCGATGCTGGGAAAACCAACTCTACGTCTTTGCTCCCACAGCTACAAGTGGTAATCCTGATGGTCAACGCGACAGCATAACAAGAAAACAAACCTTGCTGACCCCTCGTCCGGTGGAAGATCTCTTCGATATACCGCCTAGTATTCTGCTGAGTCAGCTACCTTCCGCCACGACGATGAATACGCTACCTGCAGCAGGACTTCGAAAACCGTCGTCCACCTTTATCCTCACATTTGATGGGGAAAACCAAAGTAATGGCGATGGCGGGGAGATTACAAGCGGAAGACGGATCACACAGACTCTATTTATTGGAAGTACAGCACCAAGTAGCGGCAGCTATGGAGGGCTCGATGATGTCGTAGCAGCTAGTGCCGGCGGGTCGGCTGGTACGTTTGAATTGAGTGTTGATGGAGCGTCCGCTCACGTCAAATTGTTCACACTCGAGCCTGCGCGAGGTGCCATAGCTGCTGGCCAACAGCTTGCTGTCCAGGTGACTTACAACCCGCCAGCATCGGCAATGACTTCGGCGTTTACTGATGCAGCAGCACCTGCATCAAACTCTGCTCGTACAAGCGGTGCAGTTGCAACGGGTGCTACTATTGAACGGATGAAATCGCCAAATCGTCGACCCGATCTTGACGTTGTGCAGTGGGCACAAGTGCAGGTGCAATGTGTACTAAAAGGTGGGGCTCTTTGGCGAACACTTGCATCGGGAGCAACAGTTCCAGTTGCAGGAGGTGGCGCAACAACGCCACAGCAGCAGAAAGGAGGCAATGCTGCTGCGTCGCCAGGAGATGCCTCCGACACACGTATTGTAAACGTGGTATTGAGAGCGCGTCTTCAAACCTAGACTGCTACGCTCGGTGGAATGCATTTCGCGTGATGTGGGTTCGAGAGACTGTATGTACATGTACTGTGGAATTGAGGCTGAGGTCGTGTATGTTGTGTCGCATCTCTGACTGTACTGGAACAGCTTCCTAGTAAGGAAATTTACGGAATGAGAGAATCCTCATCTCTTTCATCACGTAAACCCAAACTACATAATTAATCGATACGGAATGCGCAGTTCATGTACATGTATTGTACATGAGCTGTTAGAGGTCAAGACCGTCTGAAGCCCAAAGTGCCTTTCAAAACTAGTTTTGGAAAACGCGATAGCTACATATGCGTTGTGTAGTACCGCACACGATGCCAATCGAATCGTGCGCAACAGGTCTTTATTCTGAACGAGGAATTGGTCGAGTAGTTCACATTATGTGAGCAGCTCGTGAAGCACATGGCAAATCATTTTGGTGACCTTAGCGAAGAGGCAACCAACATGGCAAGGAAATACTAGTAAATGTTTTGATCTTGGTAAGGGCCTACAGACCGCTCCAGCAAGATTGTGGGTTTATGCTACCGTTGACAACGCATGAATTTGCATGAAGGTGCGTAAAGTAATACATCACGCGTTACTGTACTATCCGTCCATTCCATTCCTGAATTTGCAAGACTGCTCCCAACAAGTGCCACGACGAAGCGGCTCCTTGTTCCAGACGACGTTCATCGAGACGAGCTTCGCGTTGTGTGTGTCGGGTGCGTCCGGATTCGTAGCGTACAGCAGCGATATGACCATCGACGTGACGTACCTGAGCACACCAATCAGAATGTCAGAACCCAAGCTCTCGGAAGAAGCTGCTTCCTGTGATGCGACCTTACAGCCAGCAGTGGTGACCTCAACAACACGAGCCTTGATGACCGGCGACAAACTCCTGCGCGTACAACCAGGAAGTTAAGGTCGCAAGACCACTTGGCGATGGAGGCGTCGTCCTGTGGGTGCAAGTCGACACCTCGCCCGTGCATCTTCTTCCACGGTATCGGCAACAAGAAAGAGAAGGCCGAGCTTCAAGACAGGCCTTGCTTGAGAATGGGGTCGATTGGAAACCATGCTCCGTGTTGTACGGTGGTGAAATATGCCCACCTCAACACCATGGACTTTGCTTGGACGAACGGCACTCTGCAGGACAAATTCTGCAGGTTCTCGCTGTCGATGAGCGACTCGAGCGACTTGGACTCGAAAGTCATTGAAGACACGATCATCGTGACGCATTCTATGGCGGGGATAACGTTGGCTGCTGCGCTTGCCGCTGGTAAGTGCAGCTTTGGCTCTGGCGTGGAGTGGGTTTCACTGAGCGCGCCAATGAAAGGAAGTATGTTGGCAGACTACTCGCAAGGCTTTTGCAACGGCCAGACTGCTGGGAAACTTGCTGCTGGGTTCCTGGATCTAATAGATCAATGCCCTCTGGTTGCATCTCGCGAGGCGCTCGTGTATGAAGGCGAGAAGTTCGCTTTGCCTGAGCTGAACGCAGCTTATGTTGCTGCTCAAGAAGCGTACGTCAGTAACGTGACTGCTGTCACGTGTAGCAACAACTACCACGGCGTCTCTTCCATCTACAAAGCACTGTTCGTCTTGTCGGGCAACATCGTCCCGCACAAGTCGTCAGAGAATGACGGGCTCGTGGAGTTCCAAGGGTGTTCCAAGGGCTTGGACCTGGAGCGGTTTGGTACGAGTTACAAGGATCGGTTCTACAAGCCACGACTGAACCACGCAGACACTGCTTTCTTGACGAGCGACGGATGGTTCAGCGATGCGCAGAAGCCTTTCAAGTGGTTCGAGTGTTTGTTGTAGTACGAACGGAAGCAATACCTGATAGAGATCCAGGGAAGAGTGTGTATTAATACTTTCGACGAGGACAGATGAATAATGCAGTGCTGCTGCTGGAGTTGAAGAGGATGGTGAAGTTTACGTCTCACTCCTGCTCTGGGTTACGGTCTGTCGGTGGTGGCCCTAACGCAAAATGTTATCTCGGTTTCTTATCCATGAACATCTTCACTGGTGGGGACCAATGGCACGTTTGACCTGGAAATCCTCCCCACCGGTCGGGGACAAATCCTAGTTTTGACCCTTGCTCGGACAAGCGCTGACCAAATTAGGTCGGGGTTTATTAGTATCTGAGAGGGAGCGTTGGAGCAACTACATCCGGTACTTTTGCTAAGAAGTTCTCGGTTTGGAAACGAATGCGCCTTCTGTAAGACATCATTACACGAACGTCAGCCCATGGTTTCACACGGCGATTCCAACTCAGATCGTTGCAACTCATGGTCTCACACGGAGATCTACAGCTCAAACCACTGCTGCTTGTTGGCAGAGTGTGGTTTAAATCAGTGGGGAAGCTCTCCAGTCAAGTCGCAGATATGGAAGTTTTCCGGACACTGGAGGTGTAACAAGTTGGAAGCTGATGATGGCAAGGTTGAAGAACGGAGAGGACCGCATGGAGATCCTGGTGTCAGCGAGGGAAGTCGAGATGTGGCCAAGGATAGAGCGCAGGACAAGCAACTGATAGGCGGGCCTCCTAAAAACGCTGAGCAGAGCACAAGTGCTTGTTAACTGGCTGCACTAGGACGAGAAGATAATAAAGTAGGAATGCGAATTCCGGTGGCTGAGGCAGCATACTGTGTTGACCGTAAGCTCTGGACGAAGGCCCGGAAAACCTCCGCAGCGTACGGCACGAGCTTCGTCCCGTCGGCAAGCTGGCGTCCCCAGACTTGTGACAGAGGAAAAACAACTTTTCGAGAGGTTGACAGTCGCAATAGGTATCGTGTTCAAATTAAAGAGGCAAGTTGCAGATTCGGGTTCAACGGCGACGGCTGGAAGAGACAAGACAGAGCGCGAACCTTAGGCCATTCGCGGTTTTGCTTAGTGCTGTAAATTCGTTCCCACCACGGTAGAGCATTCCGCACTTCGCGCAATCAAGTTCGTTCGTCTGTTACCGGAAAACCTTTCATCCCCGTGTCGACGCCCGCTTGCCAAAGTGTCGCGGCGCACTCGAAACGATGTTTTCGTTACAGCATTACAGGCCTTGGTAATGTGCTTCAAATGGAATATCACGCATACGGACGCGGTAGGATGGGCGGTAGTCGGCCGCAGAGGTTGAGACTTACAACGGGAGCCCCCCAGCCCCGTCACAGTGTTAGCCGATGAGAGGTTCCTCCAAGTTACCGAATGTAACAATACTCATGTTGAAGTTCAAACAAAGCATGGAGTTCCTGCCTAAATCGGACTGGATTTTTGCACTGTGCTGCGCAGTCCAGCAACCACAAGCCGATCACGCACAAGAAATATTGCGCCTTCGCGTAGTAATGCTGATGCCATGTTTGATCCTGGGATTGACTATGATCACGAGCCTGTAGTCAACGAAAACGGATCGGCTACAGTTGGAACTATACCTGGATGTCAGGCCGGGTGCGTGGAGGTCAGCACGCCCGGGCTAACTTCTTCCTGGCGTGCTGACCTGCACGCCAGCGGCCAAGTGCCACGGCTGCCGTGCGCCAGCCTGTCTTGTGAGGCCAGGAGCACACGGCAGGCACTAGCCACTTGAGTCCCGAGCACTCATAGGCAGCTCTTAGGAAAACAAAGGAAAGGGAAACTTTTTATATTTAGGTTTAGTATAGGCAAAGAAAAGAAACTTACCCACCATGGAGAAGCCCAAGAAGCGCCTCCATGGCATGCATGTCGTAGCTAGCAAAGAGAACATCACAAACATAGTTCAGTTTCCAATTTGCGTCGTCCCTCCACAGTATCCAAACCAACGCTTACCTCACCACCGCCGCCGCCGCGCCCGACACAGGACAACAGCCTCCATCACGCAAGCGCGTACGAGTGAAATCTCCTGCCGCTCTTCCCAACAGTGACGATTGTGGTAAAGCGATTTGCCTGGGAAACAGGGACGAGCCGTGAGGCATCGTGATGCGTGGCGAGGATTCGCTCACGGTCATTCCCAACGGAGTCTTCCCTGATTGGCTGGATTTTTAAGTCTGGCGAGGTCTCAATGGTCAGTCGGCGGGAATCACTTTTGTGGATTGAACCATTATGCCCAACGGAAGGCGCTGTGATTGGCCATTCCTCAGAATGTTCGGTGACACGTCGACGTCACCTTTTCCAACGGACAAAGATCCAGGCGACCCTTCCCAAGCCCCGGCGACGGTTGGGAGCCTCAGTGCCTGTTGGGAAAGCTCGTTGGCTATAGCTGGATCCTCGATGACTCTTGGGAGGGCTCGGTAGCAACGACCCGACCTCTCCGAAACCTCGGTGGCCAGTCTGAGAGCTCGGCGACGCTTCGAGGACCTCGGCGGTGGGCTCAGCGAGGTCGCAGTTAGGAAACGGATCATATTTCACTGCATATTTGTATGGAAAGTAGGATTTACATAAGCCCGAATGGGCACTACATGTACAGAACAGAATTTCCCCTCAAGCACACAAGGGCCAAGTCCGGCAGCGGAATCGTCTTCGGTACGTTGCGTCTGGATCCGCCCGTTTGAGCGGGTTATGTCTGTCGGTGGGCACGTTTATCCGTGAGGACAGTGCTCGCCCCTCGGCCAAGCCAAGAGTTTGTGGCAAGGTTGAGTGTGTATAGCGTGACGGCTGAATTGCCAGCGCTTGTGTTCGGGGTCGAGTGTTCTCCCCGCTTCTCTAAAGGCCACCGCAGGCTGAGACCTCGGTGGACTCGCAGTCGGCCTTAATTGGCTTTGAACCCTTCTGCTGTTGGGCCAGCGAGGTTTGGCGCGCTAGCGAGCTCGTGCTAGTGGCGTTTGTTTACTTGGGAAGTTTGCGTGGACGGATCGCAAGACCAGTCAGTCCCGGTGCTAGGGCTGAATCTGGGTCTTCAGATTTGAGCCCCAACTCTCGTTGACCTTCCTGGTTGACGTATTGTTGTGGGTGGAGTCTATCCGTACTACCAACGAGTTTTCACGTGGAATCCTATACCACACGATGAACTACTGGCCCCAATTGCAAATTGGCCTGATCTCCAGCGACGAATCGCTCATTAAATGTTGAATGACCCAGCGGTCACTGCGATGAGTCACTCGCAGCGACTACCTCGAACCGCTCGAGACACAACTGGTAAATTGTTTGACGATAATGGTAAATTGGATCGACCCTCGTTCGCCAATCGAACAGCATTTACACCACGCCCAGCAGAGTATCGTATTCACCAGCAGATTACATCGCATCGCTACCAAGGTAAGACAGCTCCAGAATTTGTGGATGCGCTCGTGAACTCTGACGCCATTCTCTTCAAACCCCTACCGGGAGTGCGAGCACTAGTGTATGACATTCAATTCGGAACACGTGGTCTTTTGATCATGCCTTTCATCCTCATCAACAAAGTGTCTCGCGTAAATTGGTAGGACGAAAGTGGCACTAACTTTCAAGCTCTTGGAGCCGCAATTTGCGCGCCAAAGCCTCCCGTGCATTATTCATAGGAGATATTGTGGCGGCATGTCAAGTATTTTCGATGTATGCCCTGAAATATCTTGCCGCTGACCTGCAAGTAGCTGCGTCGGCCCAACTATCGGTCGTTTAGCGGTTAGCAGGCCCAAACTATCATTGGGATGAACAAGATCTCCCGTTCTTGATATTCTGGATCAATTCGGTCATTGAATCTCACCGTACGGCGACTGAAAGAGGATTGATGTCGCCTGGCGATCTTGCATCTCAGTTCACCACGGCAAAACTTCAGCTTGTACTACAGATGACCACTTCACACCAATTACGGAGGTTCCAAGTAAGCGTATCCGCACATGGGGGTGACGAGCGGTGGTCACCAAACTACGCTACAAAGTGAATATCGTATCATTCGCCCGATTTCAAAAGATGTCGACGATCTCATACCCAGCAAAGACGACAAGAAGATCTGCATTCGCTTCTTGTCAAACCGCGGTTGCAGGACAACTAAAGATTCCCCGTGCTACTCCGGTCGAGCACACTTTGTGCCCGGTCACTACATCCTAAAGTCAATCGCGTCATTCGCCGGCCTTTCGGAGAACTTCAAACGGAGCTTGCGTCGTTATGAAGGCACAGAGGCGATGACCGGGCTACGTCGTTCTCGGAAACAACGTCCCATTCAACAGCACAGTCAATGTACCGCCGGTTCATGCACCAATGCTCAACCTCCTCCCTGCCGGCGAATACAGGTAAATGATCCCTCCAATGTGTACAACAATAGCAGGAATTTTCGAGTGCCAGCACTTTCAAACCAGGCTTTGCTTGGACAACAAGAAGTTACACGAGCCTGTTACGACGAACAGGACAACCCGAGTCAACGACACAAACTCGCACCGACCTTGCCTGCACTAACGGTGCAGATGAGCAAATTCATCTTTCGACGTTAAAATTGCAATTGCTGCTGTCATAGGCAACTGCTAGTCGTCGACTGCACACGGATTCCTTCGCGGTCGACCTTCCCTCGGTATCGACAAAATCGCTCAGTTTTCCCTATCTGCTGTCGTTCGAAAACCCAACCTGGTCGTCACAGAAGCAGCACAGCTTATTCGGGGCAAAACAAGCCATGATCCGCGACCCATCAAAGCTTTTCAGCAAACTGTACCAAAATCTCTACTCAAAGGATATCAGCACGCAGAACTGGTCGTGTCCATTATGCAACGTGGCATTGAGCCAGGGTGGAATTGTGCTCTTCCGAACCGACCGCATCCCAAGATTCATCGATCCTGTGAGCGACATCTACGTACAGTTCTTCAAAACATCTGTGACGGTCAAAATAGTGGTCGATATGTGGTGGTCGGCGACGACATCTTGCAACGCTGGCCTAACGTAATCTGTAGCCCCTTCGGTGTAGTCAAGAAGAAGGACGTTGGCCCTGCTGTCGAAACCCGTTTAAACCACAATCTATTATTTCCGGCTGGAAAGCAAACGAACTCGTCTTTTGACAAAGAATGTGCGCCAGCAATTAACTACGTGGTCGTCCTGGCCGATTGAATTGAAGATTTGCATCAACGCTACCCAACATTGGAGATTCGGATGCTCAAGGGCGACGTCAAGACCGCATTCCGGCATCCCATGACAGCACTAGATAATGTCCACTGGATGGCGGGCAGAATTCCTGAAGAGAACACCGTTATCATCGACTTATCCGCTCCCTTCGGATGATCAGAATCACTTTCCGTTTATGGCGTCTTTAGAAAGAGCGATAACAATGTTGGTTGCAGCTAATTCGCCGGCGACCATGTCATCAAATTACGACACCGAACCATTTTTTGGCTTTGAATCATGAACGTGATCTCGATGATCGCTTGGAGCTGGCCGAAGGCACTTACTTCACGCAATGCTGGTCATGTTGTGCCCACAATCTATCAACGACAAAAAGTCCTCCCGGTGGAAACGCGCTTGTTGGCGCTAGGACTCCCGTAGGATACTGTCAAACGAACCGTCTCAGTTCCAGAAGCGGAAATTACCAAAGCATTGGGCGGAGTCATGCAGCTAACATCGCAAGGGAATGCTAACAAAACAGAGCTGATAAAGTGCGCTTCGATCCAGAAGAAGTGAGCTGGATCAATAATGACGTCCGCGACACCGAAGACTTTATAAATTTCCGAGGATTGTTTTGAGTTGCATTGGCCATCTGGACTTGGGGCCCAATGTGGCACGCGAAGTCGGCTAGGAAAACTGTAATTGTCAACGGTTGGAGTGACAACACATCGGCCGTCGCGTGGACCAACACCCAACGGTCTCTTGGTATTCGCGGACAAGAACTGAGCCGGACTATCGGCCTCGGTGAGGCAATTTTTACCTTCGTGTTTTCGCCTATCATATACCAGGGGCAAACCAATATTGCGCATTCCGGGCATGGATGTCCCCATTCGATTCTATTTGGGCTAACGTTTCTGTTGCGTGGTCACAGGTACAGGTTCCAGACAACTTGCGGAAGATTTATCTAAACTTTTCGGCGAACTTCAATCCCAGTAATAACGACTGCGCGTGTACTTGACGATGCAAAATGGAAAGTGATCATGTTAGTTAAGACTTCCTGCTACTCACTAGCCTATAAACTATTCTAGAACACTCGAAGCCTCACCACACAAATCCTCAGCTGTGGGAGTTGCTGCTGTCCTGTCCGTGCAGATTGTAGCAAATCGTCTTCTAGAACTTCGACACTTCCCCTCAACTCGCACTCTGCAGTATAGAGCTTGTGATACCACTCGCCTCACGAAGTTTCACTAGTTGCGGCGTTGGAA
The DNA here is from genome assembly GCA_011947345.1 of Phytophthora quininea. Lineage (NCBI taxonomy): Eukaryota > Oomycota > Peronosporomycetes > Peronosporales > Peronosporaceae > Phytophthora > Phytophthora quininea. Next base: position 52,783 of record JAAVTG010000422.1, read on the forward strand.
TCGCTTTGGTAAGATAGCCCGCCATCTGCTCATTCGACGGTACATGCTCCAGCTTAATGTTACCGCTTCAACATGATCTCTGACGAAGTGTGCACGAAGGTCAATATGTTTCGCTCGCGGCTTGTATTCATGATTTGTCGCGATGTTGATGGCCGACTGGTTGTCTAGGTAAATCGTTGACGCACTACGAAGCTTGAATCCCATTTCGGTAAGCAAATACCGAAGCCAAATTACTTTTGAGCCGCTAGTGCTAATGCCACGTATTCCGCCTCTGCAGATGACAAAGCAACTGTAGGTTGTCGCTTACTCTTGTACACGACAGGTCCTCCTCCAAGCATCAGTAGCACACCAGACGTTGAGCGACGACTTCCTTTATCACCGCCCCAATTTGCGTCAGCAAAGGTCTGTAGTGAGAAACAAGCCGAACGCTGAAACAAGATCCCATGAGAAATGTACCTTTGAGGTACTTGAGCACCCGAACTGCAGTACGCCAGTGCATTTCACGAGGCTGCTCGAGGAACTGGGACAGAGTAGAAAGAGATATCCGGTCTTGTAGCGTTAGCGATGTAGAGAAGAGATCCTATCAGCTCGCGATACTCGGTGCGGTTGCGGTGATCATCGTGTGAGTCGTCAGGACTTAAATCTTGACCTACAACCATAGGGTTTCGAACAGGATTGCATCCATGCAGACCAAATTTATCTAGCATCTTTGCAATGAACAGCGTCTGCCTGAGCAAAAGCTCCCCTTCTCTGCTGCGTACTGAATCTCCATGCCCAGCACGTATCGAGCTTCTCCAAGCGACTTCAGCGTGAAGTGTTCAGCAAGTTCGTCACGAATTTTGTCAGCTATCTCGTCACTCTTGCATCCAATTAGGAGATCGTCCACATACAAGATAATGAAGACCGGCGAGCTGGTTTTCCCGCTCTGGTGCCTGACAAACAAGCATGGATCAGCACGACACTGCACAAATTCCATCGAAATGAACACCGATCGAATTTTCTTGTACCAAACCGCAGCAGCCTGTTTCAGGCCATACAAACTGCGTCTCAACTTGCACACCATGCCTTCAGGAATATTCACGCCCAGCGGCGGAGCCATGTACACATCTTCTTCCAGATCTCCATTGAGAAATGCGGTCTCGACGTCGAACTGGCGGATGATCAAACCCAAGTTGCAACACACCGCAAAGAACACCCGAATAGTGTTTGTACAGGCCACTGGAGAGTAGGTGCTGAAGTAGTCAATTCCACGCGTCTGCAGGTACCCAAGAGCGACTAAGCGAGCCTTGTAGCGTACGATTTGGCCTTTCTCGTCAAACTTATGCTCGAAAACCCATTTGAACCCGATAACTTTGACTCCTGGTGGTCGACGAACCACATCCCACGTGTGATTTCTAATGTGAGCTCGGATTTCTCGCGTAATTGCCTCTTTCCACTGCTGAGATACTGGTGACGACATCGCTTCAGCGTAACTCTGCGGTACATCTGTTGCCGCCAGCGCGATTTCATACTCGTCAGCGCGCTGCCGCTTAGGTTCGGGTTCATCAGTGTCACTACCACTTCGAGTTGTAGTTGCAGGTGCATCCAACAGCAAGGGAACCCCACTTTTAGGGTCAGGATCATCACCATTAGTGAGTAGCCATGGAGCGGTATACGAAAGCGACTGAGGTTTTGTAGATCCACCACTAAAGACCAGCTGATCACCACTTGAGTCAGTAAAATAGCGGGCGTTTTGTGGGACCAATGCTGATTCCTCGCGTGTAGCTTGTTGAATTCGAGGAATACTGGAAGTTGCCGTAATACGGGGTACACGCGGAACTGAACCCGCGGTTATTTGACGAACCGTCTCGGGTGGCATCAAGGTAGCAGCGCGTGTACGTTCATCAGCGATATGATCGGGATGTTGCGGCATGACGGCAGGTATTTCGATGCCTTGAATCTCTCTCCTCTCCCCTCAATCGGAACGACTACCGACACTTGCTTCTCACGGGGTTCAACCGGGTCTACTTCCATGTCCACGGCGACATCATCCGCTGTCTCATCAATCTCCATGGCCTCAGCACTTGGGTTTGGTGGATTGTCATCACTAGTGCGCTTCGTACCCATGTCGTCACCGTCAAAAGTACCAACCAACTTGTTGTTAACACGGCCTTCGTCAAGAATCACGTCGCGATATCCAGAAGCAGCTCGCTCATCTAACACAATCGATCGCGACGTTACTAGGCGTTCATCATCCAGATCCCACACACGATATCCCTTCGAAGTTTCAGTGTCCCCAAGAAACAAGCAGCGGTGAGCTTTCGCGTCTAGTTTTGTCCGCTTCACCTTGTCAATGTGGACGAACCCTTTTGCACCAAACACTCGCAGATAGTCCAGCACTGGTGTGGATCCAGTAAGAAACTCAAATGGACTCACACCAGGTCGAGCCGTATTCGGGATTCTGTTGACAAGGTGCACCGCGGTCATAATAGCTTCTTCCCACCTTTACGCTCAACTTGCATGCCGTGCAGCATCGATCGCGCCATCTCTGTGATGGTTCTGTTCATACGCTCTGCAAGACCGTTTTGCTGCGGAGAGTACGGTGCCGTCATCTGGTGGACAATTCCGTGCTTCACGCAGAACGAGTTCAATCGCTTGTTGACGTACTCGCCACCGTTGTCACTCCTCAAACACTTCACTCGCCGTCCATACTGGGTAGCCACTAACGCGAAATACTCCTCGAACTTGTCAAATACCACAGCCTTGTTGGGAATCAAGTACACGTGAACAAATCTCGTGAAGTCATCGATGAAGGTGAGCATGTAGCGTGCTCCACCCTTCGACACAGATTTAATAGGGCCCATAACATCAGAATGCACGATCTCGAACGGCTGAGACGTCTTAACTTCACTGCGCAAACGGACTTGTCGACATCTTCCCGCAGGCACAACCTCCACAAATGCCATCATCTTGTCGAGGAAGTTCTGGCACACCATCACATGCAGCGCAAATCAATTTCAACTTGGTATCCGACACGTAACCAAGTCGTGCGTGCCACAACGCACTATCCGCTTCGCTCTTTCGCTTCACGACCGCCTCAAGAGCCTCTCCATGTCCTTCCTGCTGTACATTCCAAGCAAACAACTTGCCCTCCTACCGGATCACAGCCACCACATTTCCATTCATCACTAGTGTGGCCTTACCGTGCTCAAACTGCACGAGAACTCCACGAGCAGTCAATGCAGACACCGACACAAGTCTTCTATCCAGCATGGGGACATACAAAACGTCGGTCAAACTCAGTTTCGACCCATTCTAAAGCGCAAATCGCACCGTTCCGCTTTCTCTTGCAGCTAGACGCTCTCCACTCGCTACTGTAATTGTAATCGGTGACGCTAACTCTCGAAGGTCATCAAAATCGCCACGTTCACCAGTCATGTGGGAGCTGGCGCCGCTGTCCAGCAACCAGGTCTTGTACGTTGTAGTCGTCTCACACGTCTCACACGTCGCAGAAAACACAAATTCATCTCCATCATCTCGCGTCTTCTTCACAGGGCAATCCACTTGTTTGTGGCCATTCTGTCCACACTCAAAACACTTTCCAGGGAAGGTACTGCGGTTTTCCCACCATTCCAGCGATTGCCACCTCGGCCTCGACCACGGCCGCGTCCACGTCCACGGTAGCCTCCCCGACCACCTTCTCGTTGTCCAGTTGCCTTGAACACCGTCTCCTTCTGCTCTCTCTTCTGCAACGTCTCAAACTCGCGACGGAGCATCTCCTTTGCATCCAGTAGTGTCGTCTCGCTTTGTGTCTCAATGATACGCACCATACCACCATATTCGGAAGGCAGGCTGCCGAGCAGGATTGCCATCTTCTCGTCCTCGTTCACGTTGTCACCGGCAGCACTAAGTTTCAGGCAAAGTCCATCAAAATTCAGCATGTGTTCCATCAGGTTCGCTCCACTCTCCATCGCAAACTCGTGCAGCTGCTTTCGGAGCTGCACTCGGTTATGCTGGCTTTTCTTAGAGAAGAAGTTCTTCAGCGTCTCCCACGCATCATTCGCCGTCTTGCACTCTCTCACCATTGGCTGGTACGTAGGTGAGAGCATTTTCACGAGCACAGCCAGAGCCTTCATATCTTCGGCTTTCCGCCTGGGATCATCCCATTGCACCGCCGACTCTGACTTCACCTCAATGTGCTCTAATAGGTCCTTGCGCGCAAGCGCCATACGGGCGCAGAATTCCCACATGAAGTAGTTCTCGTCCGTGAGAAAGTCGTTCGGGCCCGGCGTCGTTGGGCTCATAACCAATAACGATTGCGTGTGTACTTGACGATGCAAAATGGAAAGTGATCATGTTAGTTAAGACTTCCTGCTACTCGCTAGCCTATGAGCTATTCTAGAACACTCGAAGCCTCACCACACAAATCCTCAGCTGTGGGAGTTGCTGCTGTCCTGTCCGTGCAGATTGTAGCAAATCGTCTTCTAGAACTTCGACACCAGTCACTAAAAACTCCAAGATCAAATACGATTCCACATATAGACAGTGGTGTTCGTTCGTGGTGCGGCATGCTCAACCTGCTAAACTGGCTAGCACAAGGTCCCGAACGACATTTGTACCAGCTCGCATTATTTGCCACATACTAGTGAAAGTACGAGTGGGGACCTGCGGTCGTGAACTGGTTCCTTATTTTGAGATGGCCAGAGTATTTAGCTCAAGGACGACACGTTCACAATTTCGCGCTCAACCGAGCGGACGTATCGGATACAAATGTTTCGTCGGGATGGCACTGCAACTCAAGATTTCGGCGAAATACATTAGGCCGTGGTTCACTATCGAGGTGGAATTAACGACCAATTTCACGAAGGGTGTGCAAGAAGTGTTGGTCGATCGGATGCTCCGTGGTTGTGCCGCATTCACGCATTATGGACCCTAGGCAGTCATCATCAAAGTCTTCCAATTCCCGAAACCGACCGCTTTGGACAGTCAACAAGGATATACTGTTGCAAGCTCGAGATATGGCTACTCTAACCAAGCAGGGATCCGCAAAAATGGATTGGGATTGTGTGATTGCCGGTATTGTCAACCACAATACCTGATTGTGGGAAGATCGGAAATCACAATCACGGATTTTCCCTAGGTTCTATTAGATTTTACTGCTGTTAGAGCCGCAAAGGAAAATTGCTGGCCTCCTGGACGAAATGACCGCGCTTGATATCATCACTTGTAAACTCCAGCGCAACAACATGACTGTGGCGACATTTTTGACATTGTGCTAGACGACTACGATGGCATGGAGAAGTATCTTGCCACGGATGCGGATATTGTCGAGTCTGGAGCGTTTGATAGCGGGCTGGGTAAAATTCAAGCTGGCGTAGAGACCTCCTTGTTGCGAAACGAGCGAAAGGCATTGCATCGTCTCACTACAACCTCACCGGATCTGGATTAATCACCAGCAGCTCTTGTTGAGACAGCTACAGCACGGTCAATACGGAAGCGCGCCGCTGATGCTCTGGATGAGAAGCTTAAGAAAAAGGGTCGGCCTTACTTTTGAGTAAACGGGGCTGAACGCTGAGTAAGTACTGACAATCGAGTAAATGAGCCCGATCTCATACGCTCACGGGTGCTGGGTCGTGTAGCTGACTTCTGAGTAATTTAGATGAATGTAAAAGGATAGTACGTGCATTGTGGAGGCATTTTTTCTTTGTATTTTCTTGGTTAAACATGTAGTCCTCCTATGCATATCACATACAGATCAATTTCTTGTCCCCCTGCGCTCCTTACATTGCGATGCTCGCTGTGATGTCCAAACCTAGAACGTACGCTCTGTTAACCGCTTCGGCTAGCTCTTGACACTCGAGACCGACCAATCGTCCATCCGATAGCTTGATGGACCAGACGAACAACCCCCGCGCTCCGACCACGTTACAACCACACCAATCCTCGTTTCATCTTGACCGTCAGAGCCTGTAACTTCTTGGAGGACATTCTAATGAAGTGGACGAGCAGGAAATTGTAGGAACAGGGCAACAAGGTTGTCCACAGAAAAGAAATACTCACTGCTGCGATCTTCACACAGAGCTCCACGACTTCTTTTCTGCCCACCGGCCACTTTTCGCACCGGAAGACGTGCTATCAACCCCTCCATTCGCATGTCCTTCTGCAGCACCATTGCCGCTACCACGTGAGCGCACTGCCAGCCAGTCGACCAATATCCGAGACAGTCACATCGATATTTTTGACGGATTGACTTGATCTGCAACAAGAAATCGTCAGTACACTTTTAGCGATGAAATGAATAGTCTGCGCAACTAACATCTTTTGCAGGAACTGGGGACTGGTTTGATAGTTTCAAAGCCTGCAGGTGCAACAGATCGACCTTGTGAAGCGACAAGAACAGCAGCTCTACTTCGTTAACGGCTGATACTGACTCCAGATTCCCGTGTAATGAGCTCAGAAACCTACAACAGAATAAACGAGTGTCAGTATAGATTAGTCGAGCGCGGATAGTGTCGTACTTCTGAACGCGTTCGCGCGTGACTTGGTTCCCGTGGACATTTCTTCCGTCCACAACAAATTTGGACGCGTTGAATATTAAGGCTTTCAGCACCTTTTGTCTTGTTACACGAAAGCTGTAGTAGTTTTCACGAGTACCAAGCAACCGCTTCGACTTCGTGACCACCTCTGCCAGCCAGGGACCTATTATACAACACGTGCGATTAGATATTGTGATTCTACAACACACACCATTCAACTTACCTTCACAAAAATGCGCTTGCACCAAATGAGCCGAGACAGTTGATTGATGGAACAATACACTCGGCAGTGACTCGTTTAGCACTGTGGCAGTGCTGGCACGCAGACCCCGACGCACGTCTTCTTGATCACGCGATGGTGCGATTCTAACGCGTTTTGTGATGGTGTTATACCCGGAGTTGCGCACGTACCGAACCAGTTCGCCCAAAACCCGGAGAGATAGTACTCTTCCATCCAATCCGTGTACTTGTTCTCCTGTTGATCTCGCCAGTACTTCAAGACGAACTTGGCCAACGCCGCGAACTGGTCCTTTGATCGTGCCTCGTGCAAGTACTTGATGTTTGGCCACACTTTAGTCTCGAAAACCTCGTCGTTCTAAAAATCATTTCACTGTAAGCGTCAACTAACAAAAGTTACAAATGGGAACATACCTGCAGCAGTTTCATCTTGGACCGGGCTTTCCGACAAAAGTGCGGGTAGCAGTTTAGCAAGCGTATGCCAGGCCACACCGCTTGAAACGCGTTCGCAATGTACGCAGTGTGGTCTAAACTGCCAAATTGAAGTTGTAGCTCGACATTGAAGAATTTCTCGGCAAATTCGCGTGCTGTTCTGAATAACTCCTCGTAGACCAGTTGATTTTCCGTTCTTGTGAACATGTACATCCACGGCACGAACGTTTTAGAGTACTTATTACGTGCAAAGTGGGTAGTGTACGATCCAAAATCAATCAAAGTCCAGCCACCTACAATAAATAAATTGTGTCAGTAAAAGTGGAGCAAAAATAATATAATGCTTGACTCACCTAAATGGAGCTTGTAAGTGCCATCGGTGACACCAATCAAACCATCTTCTCCTTGACGACGCGACGCATAGAAAATGTTTCGTAGGCAAGTCCTAGACGTAACAATGATAGCGTACGATCGCGTCGTCGTACCGTTCTCGTCCTCTGAATTGAACTCGAAGTTTTTCAGAACTACGAGATCGTGCTTGAATCCTTCTGTCTGGTTAGAGAAGGTTGTTGCATCTGTGTCTGGATCAAATTGAAGGCCAGGGCCATAAAACTGATCTGTAGTAGTGCATAGCTTGCCTGCAATCCACTGCAGCAGTTTCGCGTTGTTGTGAATTTCCTAGCCACCTAACGGTGGATACAACAAAAGAATAACCATCAGCATTAACTAAATTCCACAAATGTAAATACGTACCTGCACTTTTCTTCTTTAGATAGGCCTTCCTGTTATTGAGCTGCTTTTGTGTAGGAAGCGAGGTCTTTGTTTTTGCTGTCACTCGCTTTGACAGAGTCTTCAGGCACTTTTGACCACCGGATCCACCGGTAAGTATGTCATCGGATTGCCGCTTCCAGCGCAAACGTATCCCTGCTTCTTGGACGTCGAAAGTTGCGTGGTGTGGTCCCCGTCTCTTCCAACGTAACAACCTCGCCGTCTTCGTCTGCCGAAACTCCTACTCGGAACTTCTTCCCGCAATTAACATGAGTACAACACTGGTAGACCTTCTGCCCATGCCCACTTGAGCCGTAGTTGTAGAGGACTTTGAAGTCAAAGTCGGACGTCCCACACATACCAACCTCTGCGGCTTCAACAGAAGAATATACACCAACTACGGTGTAATTGTACCGTGTACGCTGTCGAGGCTGCTCTTCCCCGACAGAATGCTCAGTACGTGCGCGCGCTTCTCCAGGATCGGAACTCATAGCAGGCTGTGCTTTGGTGTGGAGACTTCAAAAGTGAGATCGAAGAGCAACTAGGCTTGTACATGAAGACACCAAAGCTATAGCTCTCTGCCGTTTATTGTGTGGCAGAGGAATATCATACGATAATAAGGTTGAAACACGTAATCTCTGACGTTCGTCTTCACACGTATTTCCTCAAAACCAAGGTCGTGTAGAGACGTGTACCATGTTGTACTCATTATTCAGACTTTTGCTCAGACTTCAGGAAAAACACACGTTACTCAGGATTCAGGAAAAATTACTCAATAGTAAGTAGCACCCAAGAAAAATCACGCCGACGCAGGGGACCGCAGTCGAAGTTTATCGACGTAACCTGGATTCCTGCGACCTCCGTAGTTGCTGAGCACTTTTTCTCGACCGTTAAAAGCACTGTCGGGTATTTGAGGAAGTGCCTGAGCCACGAAAACCTCGAGATGATCATGTACTTGAAGCTGGACTGGGACTTAGTGACTCTTGCGGACGTGTCGAGGGCCATTGAGCAAGCCAAACACATTAGCGATGCAGTACTTGTGTAATAGATTGCAATAACCAGCTAGGAGATTGAAGGGATTGCAATCATTGATTGTTCCAGATCGAAGCAGTCAATCAATAAAAATCTATATTGACGGACCCCTACTAACCAAGACGGCCGCTGCGCACTCGTCTCAAGATCCAGCTAGATATGGCACGCATTCTCTCCGAAGCGATGGCGCAACAGCACTGTTTACAGCCGGAGTTGACTCTAAAGCGGTAAAGCAGTTCGGTCGATGAGATCTGACGCCTACGAGCGCTACCTTCACCTACCAGAAGACCAATCACTAGCTCTGGCAAACGATATGATTAACTCAAGTATTATAGCGGTGCTTCACCGTGGGCAACTTTAGCAGCAAGAGCTGAGGCACTGCTAATACACTTGAGATTTTTAGTGCTGCTGGAACGCAGCACGTCCCCATCCACAGAAAGAGACCGACTGAAATGGGAAATAGCAGTAAGCCCAACCGGTCGGTGGAGATGCTAAGCCGACTACACTGCAAAAAATGATGGTGAAACCAAAGTAATGGCGATGGCGGGGAGATTACAAGCGGAAGACGGATCACACAGACTCTATTTATTGGAAGTACAGCACCAAGTAGCGGCAGCTATGGAGGGCTCGATGATGTCGTAGCAGCTAGTGCCGGCGGGTCGGCTGGTACGGTTGAATTGAGTGTTGATGGAGCGTCCGCTCACGTCAAATTGTTCACACTCGAGCCTGCGCGAGGTGCCATAGCTGCTGGCCAACAGCTTGCTGTCCAGGTGACTTACAACCCGCCAGCATCGGCAGTGACTTCGGCGTTTACTGATGCAGCACCTGCATCAAACTCTGCTCGTACAAGCGGTGCAGTTGCAACGGGTGCTACTATTGAACGGATGAAATCGGCAAATCGTCGACCCGATCTTGACGTTGTGCAGTGGGCACAAGTGCAGGTGCAATGTGTACTAAAAGGTGGGGCTCTTTGGCGAACACTTGCATCGGGAGCAACAGTTCCAGTTGCAGGAGGTGGCGCAACAATGCCACAGCAGCAGAAAGGAGGCAATGCTGCTGCGTCGCCAGGAGATGCTTCCGACACACGTATTGTAAACCTGGTGCCGAGAGCGGATCTGCAGACCTAGCGCTGGGTGCAACATCAAATGAAAAGCGACAGGATCAAAGAGATGCGGGGCATTGGCAACCGAGGATGAGTTCATGGATATTGTTGCATCGCTCGAGCCAAAGGTTTATGGTGTACAGCGCCCCCTTCCAAGAAAGCAAGTGTCGATGATCGTAAACACAAAACCGTTCATGGGCCAACTCGCTTCAGCTCTGACTGTACTGGTACGAACTTCCTGACTCTCTCAACGGCATCCCGTAAACTCACGCTACATAATCAGCTAATGCGGAATGTACGTGAACATGTACTGTTGGAGATCATTGATCTCAGATTGAAATCGTTCAAAGTCCAAGTTCGGCTTTTCGAAACTAGTTAGGAAGAGCGATAGCTACGTATGTGCTGTACAATACCGCAAGCAATGCCAATCGAATCCTACCCAACAAAGTCATCCTTCTGAACGAACAATCGTTCGAGTCGTTCACATGGCAAATCACTTTTGGTGGTCTCAGCGAACAGGCAATCAACACGGCAAGAAAATAAGTGTTTTGATACTGGGAAGGGTCTACAGACCGATTCTCGCCTTCCATTCCTGAATTTGCGATACTACCTTTCCAGACACCACGACGAAGCCGTCCCGGTTGGCGATGAATATCTTCACTTCCTTGCTGCTTCTTGCAGCAATGGCCTCAGCATTGTCTTCATCCGACATCGAACGCAAGCTAAAGGCTTCGCTTGCGGACGCACCGTCGGTCAAGCTCCACGTCACGCTCAAGCGCCAGTCCATGGCGGTTCACGGCCAGACCCACTTCGACGTCTACGCCAACCCGGTCGTGTCGGAAGATGGCAAGAAGGTGCTTTACGATGGCTACGCGACGTTCATCGAGGACGGTCAGGAGTTGACGTACATGCTCGTGAACGGCTCGTCCTATACCGACGTAGACAGTGATGGCGTGAAAGACCGAGAACCGACGGTGCGGTGTCTCCCATCGGCGCTGCCTTTCGATGCCATTCTGCCCGCTTTGAACAACATGACTCCAACCCCGAGCGCGTCGATCGGTGGGGAAGCTGTGGAGTGCTCGGGCGGCTCCTTGTTCCAGACGACGTTCATCGAGACGAGCTTCGCGTTGTGTGTGTCGGGTGCGTCCGGATTCGTAGCGTACAGCAGCGATATGACCATCGACGTGACGTACCTGAGCACACCAATCAGAATGTCAGAACCCAAGCTCTCGGAAGAAGCTGCTTCCTGTGATGCGACCTTACAGCCAGCAGTGGTGACCTCAACAACACGAGCCTTGATGACCGGCGACAAACTCCCTGCGCGTACAACCAGGAAGTTAAGGTCGCAAGACCACTTGGCGATGGAGGCGTCGTCCTGTGGGTGCAAGTCGACACCTCGCCCGTGCATCTTCTTCCACGGTATCGGCAACAAGAAAGAGAAGGCCGAGCTTCAAGACAGGCCTTGCTTGAGAATGGGGTCGATTGGAGACCATGCTCCGTGTTGTACGGTGGTGAAGTATGCCCACCTCAACACCATGGACTTTGCTTGGACGAACGGCACTCTGCAGGACAAATTCTGCAGGTTCTCGCTGTCGATGAGCGACTCGAGCGACTTGGACTCGAAAGTCATTGAAGACACGATCATCGTGACGCATTCTATGGCGGGGATAACGTTGGCTGCTGCGCTTGCCGCTGGTAAGTGCAGCTTTGGCTCTGGCGTGGAGTGGGTTTCACTGAGCGCGCCAATGAAAGGAAGTATGTTGGCAGACTACTCGCAAGGCTTTTGCAACGGCCAGACTGCTGGGAAACTTGCTGCTGGGTTCCTGGATCTAATAGGTCAATGTCCTCTGGTTGCATCTCGCGAGGCGCTCGTGTATGAAGGCGAGAAGTTCGCTTTGCCTGAGCTGAACGCAGCTTATGTTGCTGCTCAAGAAGCGTACGTCAGTAACGTGACTGCTGTCATGTAGCAACAACTACCACGGCGTCTCTTCCATCTACAAAGCACTGTTCGTCTTGTCGGGCAACATCGTCCCGCACAAGTCGTCAGAGAATGACGGGCTCGTGGAGTTCCAAGGGTGTTCCAAGGGCTTGGACCTGGAGCGGTTTGGTACGAGTTACAAGGATCGGTTCTACAAGCCACGACTGAACCACGCAGACACTGCTTTCTTGACGAGCGACGGATGGTTCAGCGATGCGCAGAAGCCTTTCAAGTGGTTCGAGTGTTTGTTGTAGTACGAACGGAAGCAATACCTGATAGAGATCCAGGGAAGAGTGTGTATTAATACTTTCGACGAGGACAGATGAATAGTGCAGTGCTGCTGCTGGAGTTGAAGAGGATGGTGAAGTTTACGTCTCACTCCTGCTCTGGGTTACGGTCTGTCGGTGGTGGCTCTAATCACTAAATGCTATCCTGGGACTTGCCTGGCAGTGCCTGTTACTTTTGACCGACCAAGGATTCACAACTGTGTATGATGCATATACTGTAACGATTCTGCTGCTGCCGGAAACGAAATGCCGGATGAAGTTGGATTGAAATCGAAGCACTGCTAGTCGCGATACCCGATAGCTGCCGAAAAGCAAATCGCTTCTGATGGTACATCATCGCAAGGAATCAACGCTTGATCCTGGCACATCGTTCGTTCCAACAGATGGAGGTCTGGAAGTTTTTGCTGTCAATGCAGGACTTTCATTCCGGAACCTGCGTCTAAACCAGCAAAGAGCGTAATGACTCTGGTGGCCCGCCGGGCGGTCGTCGTTGCTGCCTTCTTAATCCTTGTGGTAACGGTCTCAGCATTGTCTTCGTCCAACGTCGAACGACGACTGAAGACTTCGCTTGCGGACGCACCGTCGGTCAAGCTCCACGTCACGCTCAAGCGCCAGTCCATGGCGGTTCACGGCCAGACCCACTTCGACGTCTACGCCAACCCGGTCGTGTCGGAAGATGGCAAGAAGGTGCTTTACGATGGCTACGCGACGTTCATCGAGGACGGTCAGGAGTTGACGTACATGTTCGTGAACGGCTCGTTCTACGTGGTGGATACCGACGCAGACAACGACGGCGTGAAAGACCGAGAACCGACGGTGCGGTGTCTCCCATCGGCGCTGCCTTTCGATGCCATTCTGCCTGCGTTGAACGACGTGACTCCGATCCCGAGCGCGTCGATCGGTGGGGAGGCTGTGAGTTGTTCGAGTGGAGACCTGTACAAGACGACGTTCAGTGGGTCGAAGTTCGCGTTGTGTGTCGGGTGCGTCTGGTTTCACCGCGCACAGCAGTGATATGACCATCGAGGTGACATACCTGAGCACTCCGATCAGTGTTTCGGAGCCGGAGCTGTCGGACGACGGAGCGTCCTGTGCTAAGAGTGCGGAGCCTGTTGCGGTGACTGCTATCGCAGTAGCGTTAATGACTGGTGATGAAGTTCCTGAGAGTACTTCTCGAAAGCTGGAGGCGGCTGAGCACATGGCGATGGAGTCTTCGACCTGTCAGTGCAAGTCGGAACCTCGTCCATGCGTCTTCTTCCATGGTATCGGCAACAGGAAAGAGTCGCCCGTCCTTCTAGACAAGCCATGCGCGAGAATGGGGTCGATTGGAGACCATGCTCCGTGTTGTACGGTGGTGAAGTATGCCCACCTCAACACCATGGACTTTGCTTGGACGAACGGCACTCTGCAGGACAAATTCTGCAGGTTCTCGCTGTCGATGAGCGACTCGAGCGACTTGGACTCGAAAGTCATTGAAGACACGATCATCGTGACGCATTCTATGGCGGGGATAACGTTGGCTGCTGCGCTTGCCGCTGGTAAGTGCAGCTTTGGCTCTGGCGTGGAGTGGGTTTCACTGAGCGCGCCAATGAAAGGAAGTATGTTGGCAGACTACTCGCAAGGCTTTTGCGATGGCAGTACCGCTGGAGAATTCGCGGCAGATCTGCTGGATCTTATGGGGCAATGCCCTCTGGTTGCATCGCGTGACGCTCTCGTTTACGAAGGTGGCGACTTCGCTTCGGCTGAGCTGAACGCAGCGTACGTAGTGGCCCAACAAGCTTACGCTGGGAACGTGACTGCTGCCGTGTGCAGCAATAGCTACCGCGGTGTGAATTCCATCTACAAGTCGATCTTTATCTTGGCGGGCAAGACGGTGCCGCACAAGTCCCGAAAAATGACGGCCTCGTGGAATACGAAGTGTGTACCAAGGGCTTGGATGAGTCGCTGTTTGGCAATAGCTACACGGACCGGTTCTACAGGCCGAAGCTCAACCACGCCGATACGGCCTTCATGACGAGCGACGGATTCTTCAGTGATGCTCGGAAACCCTTCAAGTGGTTCGAGTGTCTGCTGTAGAGAGTTAAGAAGAATGTAAAAGACGAGAGCAAAGCAAGTTGATTGTTATACTACTACTACTAGCTAATATTAGCTATTGGGGTCTACAGCAAGCACTCGAACCACTTGACAGGTAGCACCGTATCCTTGAAGATGCCGTCGCCCGTTTTAAAGGCGGTGTCTGCGTGGTTCAGCTCTACTCGGTAGAACGGCTTGGTGTAGTCTTTGACAAACTGCTCGTCTGGTAGTCCGCCGATGCAGCTGTGGAACTCGACCAGTCCGTCGTTCTTGTTGGACTTGTGCGGTGTTTTTGCTCCTGCTAGCATGTACTTGGCTTGATACTTGGAGATGTTACCAATGTACGACGTGCTACACATTGCAGCCGACACGTACTGGCGGTAGGCTGCTTGGGCGGCTTTATAGACGTTGTTCAGCGACCCACTATACTTTTCGTTTTGATACGACGTGGACTTGACTGCTCTAGATGCAGGGCACCTGTTGCTCATCATTAAGTCGGTAATGACATCGCGCATTTCATCATTGCAATAGTCTTGGACATAGTCTGAAGACATGCTGCCAGTCATGGGCGGACTCAACGCCACCCAAGTCGAACTGGAGCCGAGACGGCATTTCCCCGAGGCAAGAGCACCAGCCATCATCAAGCCGCCCATCGAGTGTGTCACCACCACCGTGTTTTCAATGGTATTGGACAGGAATTGCCGATGGAGAGCGCGTGCTTGCAGACTTTTCTTGTAGAATGTCGTCGGTCCAGCCATAGGCGACGGTATTCAAGTTGGCGTACTTGACCACGGAACAGCAAGGCGTATGGCCTTGCAGCTTATCATACCCCAGTTCTTATTGGTGTCCTGTAACTCAGCCGACTCATTGGCATTCCCAAGACCATGGAAGAAGACACGGACGAGGTTCCGACTTGCACTGACAGGTCGAAGACTCCATCGCCATGTGCTCAGCCGCCTCCAGCTTTCGAAGTACTCTCAGGAACTTCATCACCAGTCATTAACGCTACTGCGATAGCAGTCACCGCAACAGGCTCCGCACTCTTAGCACAGGACGCTCCGTCGTCCGACAGCTCCGGCTCCGAAACACTGATCGGGTGCTCAGGTATGTCACCTCGATGGTCATATCACTGCTGTGCGCGGTGAAACCAGACGCACCCGACACACACAACGCGAACTTCGACCCACTGAACGTCGTCTTGTACAGGTCTCCACTCGAACAACTCACAGCCTCCCCACCGATCGACGCGCTCGGGATCGGAGTC
>JAAVTG010000423.1:0-43233 GCA_011947345.1 Phytophthora quininea
TTGGAAGGATCGTCCAGAGGATGCATTCCACCAACGTCGCAAGAATAAAGGCCGGCACCAATGACAAAGCGCAGACGACCAAAACTCGGACAGAAGACGTGCGTTGGCAATAGTCGCGGAACGAAAGCAGTCGCTCGACGGAGTACCGCTCTCGGTTGCCGATCTGGATGCGGCTCCAGTAGTTCACCAATGAACGAAATGCCCCAACAACAACTTCGATAGAGTTGACCTCTTTGGTCACGGTCGAGAACTCGATCGGCCCCACCGACATTCGTCCACAAGTCGGCGGGGGTCTTCACGTCACTAAGAATACTCAGCAACGTCCATCTTTCAGCGGGAAATGGAGTTTCAACAACTATAATTGGTATTTTGCTGTGTCCAGTGCTGGAGGATTGTCCTCTGCGGTGCAAATTGGAAGACGTCGAATTCCTTTCGTTCGAAGGTGATCGACGATTTCAACTTTATCTTTTGGGACAGCATTTATCCCATAAACTCTAAGGCACGAGGCCGCGGAGCAAGGGAGACACAACAACCAGGAGCTTTTCCAATTTGCGCCGACCTTAGCACTGCCAACTTGAGGTCCTGCACGGTCACCGCAGCAGGAAGATTGAGCGCATCAACCGGCAGGGGCTCAGCTCCTGGAGCAGCCGCCTCCACTTGAGTCTTGTGAATCGCCTGCACAAAGATCTCCACGTTGTGCTTGTTCCAGTCAAAAATCAGTGGTGGATCTTCTTCCACATTAACACAAACCCTCCAGATCTTGTCGTAGAGATGTTCCTCTCCATTGGCCTTCAACACTTCTTTAAGCAGGGCTCTTTCGTCCAAACGTTGTTCTCCGTCTCAGCCATTTTGTTGCTCTCCTCACAGACCAGTGGCGGTCCGTCTTCCTCGTCAACACAGGGTTGCAGGATTTGGTCGTAGAGATGCTCCTCTCCACCGGCCTTCAGGACGGTCTTGCTATCACCTGAGTGCTCCATCCCGTTTCCTTCTTCGTCTTCTTCTCGAGAGTGCGAAAATGGCTTCAGATCGGGAGAAATTCCAATGGGAAAGGACTCGACAATTTGTGATCGCTTGTTCTCAAACCGTAGTCACACACATCGCTTTGCGCCAGATGCACAAGCCGATGATGATGATGGTCCGCCGTTCGCAAGATGATGCACGTCCCCCGGGTGCCAGCCTGGCTTGCCGCCGATGCCCGCCGTCGTCGTGCTCTGCTTCACGATGCAGCTGCAGCCGAGTACCCGATACGAACTGCGGTGGATCTACCTGCCTGGATTCTGGCGCCAACATTCCCCCGCGAGAAGCCATCTCCAGCAGCGTCAACGCGCGGTGCTCGGCACGAGATTGTGGGCAAATATTACTCCCGTCCGTATGCCTTGCCACCAGGCTGTTCATAATCGCCACGGCCGGCTCGATTGGCACCAGGTTATTGGCAGCTGTGTCGTGTGTCGGTTGTCGTGCATCGCCAAGCTCACTTCAGAACTTGCTCTTGCGTCGACACACATGACGTCTCCAACGATGGCAGCAATGCCAGTTCCTCCTCCGACATCCTACAACTCGTTCGCCTCGCGCAAACGGTCGTCGCCGGCCATCAAGCCGCTGCCCGAGTCGGTGGCGTGGATCCAGCACCTGCAGCTCGAGATGACCAGCGCCACGAGCCGCCACGGCGTGCAGTACGCGCTGCACTTGACCTGCCAGCCCAAGGGCGCCGCCGCCACGACGTGGACCACCCGCCACAGCTTCGAGCAGTTCCGGAGCTTCCAGAAGCGCCTGCTGCGGCAGCTGCAGCCCGCCCACTCGTGCAAGGCCGAGTGCCGCTGGCTGCGCAGCATCGTCAAGAAGCACTTCCCCAGACAGACGCTCTTCGGCGCGCGCGTTCCGACCGTCGTCGAGCAGCGCCGCAAGGCCCTGCTGCAGCTGCTGACCGCCGTGCAGAGCGCCCTGCTCAACCACGGCAACCGCGGCTGCAACGTGCTCATGCACGACGTCAGCCGCGAGTTCGTCGCCTTCTTGCTGGACGACGGCAACTCGGGCACGGCCTCACTGCCCGTGACGCCCTCCACAAGCTCGGAGCTGGAGCTCGACACGCCCAGCTTGCTGGAATCCATCACGTCGGACGACGAGGACGAAGACGTCGTGGCACCGCTGGACTACGACAATTGGCAAGGCTGGCAGCCCCGTACAGCAACAACTTCGTCTCGATCGCACCAACAGCTCACCCGTATAGATCTTCAAAGGCATACAGAGTAGCCGCTAAGTTATCAAATATTTTATACCCACCAGCATTGGCACGAAGAACAGCAAAACGTGGATGAAAGTACTAGTGTCTTGACAGCTACATCACTACGAATTAAAAATGTGGGGGTAATACCTACTCATATCGTTTCGCTCACTCACGCTGCCTTGGAATAGGCGACAGCGGACGTTCATCAATGAGGGCGAGCAAGGCCAAGAAGGCCCTGCAGCGCGCCACCGACATCCCGAGTCAATGAACGAAACCGAGTTCGATCCTCGCAGGTATTAAGGTTGTCTACTTAGGAATGTAAGCAGAACAAGAAGGTACTATAGAAATGATCCTGTAAGTGTGTCGATTTACCAGAAAAGTTATCACTATGTGTGGAATATGCAGGTGTAGTAGTTTCGCTTCCGTTGAGTGAGTGGGCTTGACTGGGTTTGTCGGGATAGCCCTTCGTGGGTTTTGCCCGAGTTGGTCAGTGGACCTATGGGGTGCTACTCATGTCACGTGGTGTGGCGGTGAGCGCGGGTATTCGTTCCCGTTGGCGGTGTTTGCCGAGGTGTAGGAACCAGATGCGTTTGCTACCTTTAATGGCTTCGCAGGACATCTGCTTGTTGAGGCGGGTTGCCTCTCGTTTCGTCGTCTGGAGTAGCTTGGTGTAGGTGTCGAAGTTGCTGGGCAGGAAGAGCACCGTAGACGATGGCGCCTACGCGCACCTTCCAGCCTTTGTTACGGTAGTGTTGGGTGAGGCGGCTGTATTTGCGCACCTTGCGCTGCTTCGTTTCCGCGAGTGTGGAGTTGTTGCGGCCGTCGCGCGGCTGGTCCTCGTACGTGATGGCTAGGTCGATGATAGTTGCGGTCTTGGTAGTGTGATCTAGGGGTTGGATGTCGGGCTTAAGTTGCGCGCCTACGACGTTGGGGACAAAAGTGTCAACTAAAAGTTCGCGGGTGGTTGCACCCTTGCCGTCCTTGTGCCTTTTTCGTAACGTGCGAGCGATTTCGCTGAGCATGCGGTCGTGACGCCCGCGAATTGCATCGCTGTTGGCTTCGCAATGGTCGACAACATGCGCAAGAGTTTCGCTATGGGTGCAGTTTGGGCTTCGGCACCGGTCGTTGGTCCGGAGTCGCATGCACTTCAGAGCCGATCGTGTTTCTGTCTGATTGAGGCGTGATCTGATGGCAAAGCGGTAGTCTTCATCCGAGATGCGGTTGCCTGCTGAAAGGAATGCGCTACCAGCTCCACCATGGACGTGAGCTGTTCGCCCTTGATCCCGTTGGGCCTTCCACTTGGCAAAGTATTGCAGCTTCATGTGTAGCTTGACGCGTCGGAGAATTGTTTGGGTAGAGAGCCAATCGTCATAATGTGGCACTCGTAGTTGTAACCCTCTATCTCCGTCCGGCGCCGATGTGTTCACTTCGAATCGAAGCCCATAAGTTGCTAGGTGCCGCTGCACATCTGTCCACATCGAGCTGATGTCTGTCGTACGCCTGCGCGCTGTGGCGTAAGGCGAGTTGCGGATGGTGTTGTTCATGAAGTTGTCAATCGCCGTGTCTGCTCTCTCCTTCCAGTAGTCTTCGTCCAGGTGGAAGCGCTTGCGGATGACCTGCATGACTTGGGCTCTGGCCAGGCCTCGAGTGTCCACATCAGTGGCGTGCAGCATCTGGAAGCTGTGGCTAATCTGAAGAGCGGCGTGGAGGTCGGCCAGTGGCAAGAAGCCAAGACCTCCTTGGGATGTTGGAGCGAGTATGAAGTGTGTTGCTGCAGATCGCGGTAGGCGCAGGAGATGCTTGGTGCGTCGCACTAGTGCAGCGTCAAATGCGGCGAGCTGAGCGGCTGGCGGGCGGACGTGCCGCAGCTTGTACTCCAGCTGTGGATACACGTACGTTTTGATAGCCTTGAAAATCTGGGCTGGGGCCAGGCTCGAGTGCATCAGCGCGTCGACCTCCCGGCGCATGTCGAGAAGTTTTTCCTCGAGTTGGAACTGGTGTCGGCTGTGTGAGAGACCGTCACCAACACCAAGATATCTGTAGCCAGACTGTTCGTTCACTTGCGGGATCGTGTCGCCACTGAGTTCTAGAGATATCGCGCGCACAGTACTCCGTGGAGGCGGTGGTGGTTGGAGGAGAGCGCACTTCGCGGGGTTCGCTCGCAGCGTCGACCACTGCAGAAACCTTGTCACGACGGCGTGTAGCTTCTTGATCCCAGCCGCTGTCGAGCTGAAAGTCTTCAAGTCATCGGCGTATGCCGTACAGCTGGATGACTTCCATGGGATGAGCGGGAAGCCCGCGTCGGGGGTCGCTTCGAGCGCGGTGAGCAGTGGAGCTGTTGCCGCGAGGAACAGGTATGGACTCATCGGGCAGCCTTGGTACACGCCTTGCTCTTGGCGGATCGGCTCCGTGGCCGTGTCACTTGCGTTCGTCACGATGAAGAAGTTGTCGTGGTAGATGTCTTGTAGAAATTGTAGAAATGTGGATGGCATCTTCACGCCGGCGAGCACACGCCACAGAAGTTGCTGTGGGACCGATCCGAAGGCATTCGCGAGGTCGTACCATACCGCGTAGAGCGGGCGATTCATTCGTTTGGCGTAGTCAAGGTGGCTAGTCGCCACGAAATTGTGTTCCTGGCAACCATTTGTCATGCGGAAGCCTTTTTGGCAGGCCGGTAGTAAGTTGTTGCCTTCGAGCCATAGCACAATGCGCCGAGTAAGAATGCCGGAGTAGAGCTTGTAGATTGCTGGTTGTAAACAAATAGGTCTCCAGTTCTCTGGTCTGTCCCGTTGGCCGCGCTTGTAGATTAATCGTACGGCGCCGACCTTCCATATTGCTGGAATCCGTCCTTGGCGCCAGCAAAATGTGAAGGCTTCCAGAAGGAGTGGGAGCAGCTGGCCGCAGAACGCCCTGTAGATGGAGTATCGGACTCCATCAAGCCCGGGGCTTGACTTGGACGACACGTGCCGGAGAATATCCTCAATTTCGTTAGTTGAGATTGTCTCCGTCATGGCGCCTTTGGCGCGCTCGGCCGTCGGATAGTTCTCGATAATCTCCCGGAATTCTGTACCGAACGGTGAGTAATAATCGAAAGTCTATCGAGGCGATGACACGCCTACAAAATATTCGTGAAGGTCTGGCGCCGGGATCGGGCATCGGTCCATAGTGTCCTCTTCAACTGTGTTCGATGTTGCGGTCTGCGGGAGCGCACGGGTCGTAAGATCCTCTCGACGCAGTCTCGCTCCCGCTGTTGGAAGTCTCGGCGCAACCGCATGCGTGCGCGTGCTTTGCGAAGTCTGCCCAGCCGTCTTCTCGCTCAACGCAACTTTGCTTTGGACACGGGGTGCTGCTGCCCGAGGCGAGCGATTTCGCCTCGAGTTTTATCGAGTTTCTCGTGAAAAGTTTGTTCCGCGGGCGGGCGGTCTGGTCTCGCTGGTGAAGCCACGGTCGAGGTGTTCCGGGGTCTTTGCAATAGGGCGCCAGAACTGCACGAAGGCGGTACGGTATCGCGGCCACGTAGCGTTCGCCTGTTTTCCAGTCCGGCGCGTCTCGGATCAGTGTCGTGAGATCTTGCGCGGCACCTTGCACGGCTGTACGGGCTGCCTTCCACTCGTCTTCAGTCAAATGGCGGAGGCGTAGCGTTGGTAGCTTGGCGGGCGCAGAGCCATAACCGGTTGGCGGTGTCTCAAACGCGTTGGGCCCGTCGAGTCTGGACCTCTCTTCTGCGTGCGTCATCGCGTCCACCTCGTCTACATCGTCCTCCTCATCAGCAAGGTGCATATCAACGTCAGGGGCTGGGTCCACATGGGGGCCTGTATCGGAGCTGTCGGGTCGATCTGTTCTGGGAGGCAAATATGCCCGTCGTTGTTGGCGTGTGTAGCGCAGTCTATGCTTGTACGCTTCTGCTGGATGGCTTGGTTGGCGAGGCGGTCGGCGTGTTGGTTGAGTCGGCGATCGATGTGTCGAAGGTCGTGAGGTTCCAGTTGGGCGAGGTGGTGGCGGGCTGCATCTCGCAGGGTGCGCAGATGCGGTTGGTTGGTGTTGTATTCACCCGCTACTTGTCGTAAGATTAGCGTGCTGTCCCCTTCAATCTCCAGCCGTCGGACACCGTGCGCCAACGCCCCCTAAGACCTGCGAGGAGACCTTCGTACTCGGCAACGTTGTTGGTCGAATTTGGTCCCGGGAGAGAGCGCGCATGACCACACAACGGCGTTAGATGGATTAGTAAGGACGGCGCCCGCGCGAGCGCGTTTTTCCCCGAGCGGCTTTTTCCGCGGCCTCTTGGACGCGCCGTCGAACCGAAGGAGCCACGGCGACAATGGTGGGGGTTCAAGTCCTGTTGGGGGGCGATGTCGGCGCGGGTTGTCGAAGATGGTGCCATCATGAGGTCCGGAGAAGGCGTCGTCGAGCTGTCGGCGGCGGGCATCATGAGCGAATCTTGGTCCTCGTCGTTGCCTGTTGGTGACATGCGTCACCTTTTGCCGCTCTCCGTGGTGACGTGGTTCGTCTGCGTCAGTGTCTCTGTCAGTGGCGGAGATCCTGCCGCGGCCACGGGAGTTGCTGTCAGTGCGCCTGACCTCACCGCAGTCGGCGATGGTGGGGGTGGTGGGCGACAGTGCAGTGCGTGCTTCGTAGCTGCAGCTCGCGACGGGAATACCGAAGTGCACGCACATTCCACGAAGAAGTTCTCAACGAACTCGATGGCTCTGTGTTTGTTGCGGCGGTGGGTGTGGAGTTCGCTGTGGTGCGCAGAGTAAAACTCGCAGAGAGGGCACGCGAAGCCTATCGCGTCATGGGCATACAGGCTGTATACGGGTGCAGGCCCGGTGGTGTTGGTCATGTCGGCGTCAGCTAACCCGGCTTTTCCCCAGCCGAACTGTCGTTGCCGTCGGGGGCACTTAGCTCGATCCACGCGTCTGAGCTGGATCCATCGCCGAGCGTTGCGTCGTCGTCGATCTCCACCTCGAGGACGTCGTTGTCGAAGACAGCTTCCTCCATCACGCATAGTACGCAGGTAGCGACAGCGTCACCGTGTGTGCATTTGTCCTCCGTATGGGGTGGGGTCCGGTCGTGGTGCTGAAGCGCGTGCCAGCGCATCTGCAGTTCCGTCCAGCGGCGTCGCGACTCCTCCGGTTGCTGCGACGTCTCAGCGTTCGTCTCCTCCTGCGGCGGTGGCTGCGCCCTGTCGTCCGTGTCGGCGTGGGGTGCCCTGGTCATGTCGCTTGCCGTGGCGGCCGCCAGGCTCGGTGTTGGGACCGGCAGCCTGCCGGCCACCCTGCCGAGCCGTGCCAACTTCTCAGGAGGATCTGGCGTGGCGGCGACGGCAGGGAGTCCTTGGTCGGCGTCTTGTGCAGCTTGAGACGTAGTCTCTGCGTCGGAGTCGACTTGGGGCGCGCGTAGCGCGCAGCGATCGGCGGCAGCCTTGGCGGCTGGCCTGGCATTGGCGTTCGAGCTCTGGCTGGGTTTCTTGGGTGTGGTGTGGGCCACACCAACGAGGTGTGCCAAGTCTGCGACGTGTGGCGGTACGTCGGTCAGAGCGTCTACGAAGCCATCGTCGTCGTAGACAGATGACTGGCTGGTAACGCTTATCGATTCAGGTTGGTTGGTTGGTCTTGTTGTACATGCACCTCTATTGCTACTAACCTCCACCGGCGCGGTGGGAGGCTTTCCCAAGCGCAGTCTCATGGCCAACTTAGGAATGTAAGTAGAACAAGAAGGTACTATAGAAATGATCCTGTAAAAGTACGGTCTTGATTTGGAATGATGCAAATGCGCTTTTGCGAGTACTAGCCAAGCGCCGCCGCTACGCGGCGGTAGGTTATGGTTGGATGCAGCTGTGTGGACCGTCCGCCTCCGCTATGCTCCGGCGGGATGATTTAGCTTTTCACACGAATTACGAAGTAGTTTAATCTAAAACGTACACAGGTGTATAAAATGCTTTATAAAAACACGAAAATTGCCAAGTGCCATTTGTCCAACATAAAGCTAGGTTCTAGCTCGCAGTGGCAAGCTACTACATCTAGCCAAGAAATGCACCTCAACTCCTAATCAAAAATCTGCGTGTACACGATGTTTCTCGTGTACACTCCTCCGTCCGGGTCTACGAACTCTGGATACTTAATCAACGCCTTGAACTTGCTTCGAGAGGTCACGCGAGACAACGCCACATACAACTGGCCATGGGAAAAGCACAGGGAAGCCAAGTACAGCCCCAAGTTTAACACCGTCTGACCTTGGGCCGTGTTAATCACCATGGCGAATGCTGGTTGCACGGGGAACTGCTTTCGTCGTAGCCGGAAGGGGAAATCGGAGCTGTCGTCGTCGCTCACGAACATAATTCTCGAGATGAGTACTTCTTGGCCTGTTCGTTCTCCAGTCATAATTGTTGCTCGAATGACGTGGTCCTTCAAGCCGACGATTCGTAGACGCGTTCCGTTGCACAGTCTAAGATCCAAGTTCAGATTTCTCATCATCATGATGGGGATGCCCTTCTTAAGCAACAGTCTGTGAGGTGGAATCCCGTTCATGTTCACCAAGTGGAGAAACTCCTGCTCGAACAACGTTCCGTCATCCTCCTCCACCGAGTCCACCGACAAATACTCCCGCGCTGTCTCCGGAAGTCGAGCTGCGACTGCCTCGTTGATTCTCCGTACCGTCTCGTTCGTAGTCGTCAAAATGGTCCGACTGGCAAAATATTCATCACTCGCAACCTCCGGATTCGCAACGTCGGCATACATTGCGTCAATGATGCGGGCCATACCCCTTGGTATTGCCCCTGGAGCTATTTCCTCGTCCTCGTCGTCTTCTACAGGAGGATTCGGGATCAGCATATCAGCAGGAATCTTGATGTAGTCATTGCCGAGATCAGCACGTTTTTCGTGCCGACCTTCTCCAACGGCAAGCAAAACTTCAGAGAAAGAGAGGATATCCTCGTCGCTTTCTCCTGTCCCCTCGCTCCCAATGCGCATGTTCTGTGTTAACCGAACCTGCAAAAGTGTCTCCACAGAGGCGATTCCTTTATGCACGCGTTGATCGTTTCTGCAGGTGTGCCTCTCTTCACGACAGGAAGGATCTGGCGGAAATCTCCTGAGAGGACAAAAACCTTTCCGCCGAAAGGCTCCCTGGGGCTATCCATAATGTCCCGTAGCATTCGGTCGACAGCCTCAAACGCGTGGCGATGCGTCATCGGAGATTCATCCCAAATGACCAAACTGGTCTGCTGGATAAGCTTGCGCAGGTGCGACTGTTTGAAAATCGAACACGTAGAATCCTTGTCCAGTTTCAGCGGAATTTTAAAGTAGAATGCGCCGTACGCCCGCCCATGAGGAGTGGAGATGCAATTCCATTGGACGCAACAGCAAGTGCAATCTTCCCATCCAGACGCACCCTGGCCAAAATGCGTCGAAGTAATGTAGACTTTCCCGTTCCACCAGGCTCATCAACAAAAAAAACTTTTGTGAAACTTCCCGCGTGGATGAACTGCCCCGTCGTCACGCGAAGCGCTGGCCGTCGATACCTCATGTCCTGACTCGGCTTCGACGGCTTGTATGATCTGGTCGAATACGGCTTTCTGCCCTTCGTTGAGTTTGGCCTCGTCGCGAACAATAGCCTCCAATGTCCTTGTGCTGTAGCTTTTCTCGCGGCGTATGAGATTGTTGTCGAGAAGAGACTCTCGAGCCAAACTCGGGAAATCACTCAACTGCGGAAGGTCAAAATCTCAAAATCGGTCACAGCATATCCACTCACCGTTAGCAAATCGTTCACGCTTTTTAGCGTCTCAAACAACACCACAGTCTCCCGTGTAGACTCGGGAGGTTCCGGTGCTTATGCGCTATATCCCGATTCAATTCCTCGTAGAATTGGTCTCACAACCCACGGACATCTCTTGGCATCGAGTACACTAACAGTGTACTGAAGAGCTGTCGAAGTTGGTATGGGATCTGAAAACTTGCAGCCTCTGTCATGCATGCAACCCACCTTGTTCGTTGTCCAGGTATCCCAATTGTAACGCTGCGTCCCAAAACGTGGGACATACGACGCCGTTAACTGTCCGTAAACTCTCGAACGATGTAGGCTCTCTTCGATTACAGAGCAATATTCGGAGGAAAAACTTCTCGGCGTCCGGGAGGTTACATATTGGGAGGAAAAACTTCTCGGCGTCCGGGAGGTTACATGGATTATTCTTTCTAGTGCCTCTCTCTACTGCTTGCGCCGAACCCACTGCTTCTCTTTCCAAACGAACTCCTTGGGGATGTCCTTGTATAGCATCGTCTTCGCAAGCGAGCGCAGGTAACGTTCCCACGCTCCATCGCGTTTGGGTTTGGTTGTGTGTGGACTACGTGTGTGTGGACTACTGTTGACCTCTTCATTAAGTACGTTTGGTGTGGACCACCCTACTATTGGTGTGGTCCACGTCTCGGGCCGCCTTCGCTCCGCTCGGCAGCGATTGGCTAAAACACTTTTCGGCGAATGGGCGCCGCCGTCGCTGGCGCTCGGCAGCCAATGGCAGCGCCGGATCTTGTCCATCGAAACTCGGCGACGGACCGACAGACAAACGGACAGACAGCAAGTCTCTAGTAGTTGTCTAAGACTAGCCGAGCGCCGCCGCTACGCGGCGGTAGGTTATGGTTGGATGCAGCTGTGTGGACCGTCCGCCTCCGCTATGCTCCGGCGGGATGATTTAGCTTTTCACACGAATTACGAAGTAGTTTAATCTAAAACGTACACAGGTGTATAAAATGCTTTATAAAAACACGAAAATTGCCAAGTGCCATTTGTCCAACATAAAGCTAGGTTCTAGCTCGCAGTGGCAAGCTACTACATCTAGCCAAGAAATGCACCTCAACTCCTAATCAAAAATCTGCGTGTACACGATGTTTCTCGTGTACACTCCTCCGTCCGGGTCTACGAACTCTGGATACTTAATCAACGCCTTGAACTTGCTTCGAGAGGTCACGCGAGACAACGCCACATACAACTGGCCATGGGAAAAGCACGGGAAGCCAAGTACAGCCCCAAGTTTAACACCGTCTGACCTTGGGCCGTGTTAATCGTCATGGCGAATGCTGGTTGCACGGGGAACTGCTTTCGTCGTAGCCGGAAGGGGAAATCGGAGTTGTCGTCGTCGCTCACGAACATAATTCTCGGGATGAGTACTTCTTGGCCTGTTCGTTCTCCAGTCATAATTGTTGCTCGAATGACGTGGTCCTTCAAGTCGACGATCCGTAGACGCGTTCCGTTGCACAGTCCAAGATCCGGGTTCAGATTTCTCATCATCATGATGGGGATGCCCTTCTTGAGCAGTAGTCTGTGAGGTGGAATCCCGTTCATGTTCACCGAGTGGAGGAGCTCCTGCTCGAACAACGTTCCGTCATCATCCTCCACCGAGTCCACCGACAAATACTCCCGCGCTGTCTCCGGAAGTCGAGCTGCGACTGCCTCGTTGATTCTCCGTACCGTCTCGTTCGTAGTCGTCAAAACCGTCCGACTGGCAAAATATTCATCACTCGCAACCTCCGGATTCGCAACGTCGGCATACATTGCGTCAATGATGCGGGTCATACCCCTTGGTATTGCCCCTGGAGCTATTTCCTCGTCCTCGTCGTCTTCTACAGGAGGATTCGGGATCAGCATATCAGCAGGAATCTTGATGTAGTCATTGCCGAGATCAGCACGTTTTCGTGCCGACCTTCTCCAACGGCAAGCAAAACTTCAGAGAAAGAGAGGATATCCTCGTCGCTTTCTCCTGTCCCCTCGCTCCCAATGCGCATGTTCTGTGTTAACCGAACCTGCAAAAGTGTCTCCACAGAGGCGATTCCTTTATGCACGCGTTGATCGTTTCTGCAGGTGTGCCTCTCTTCACGACAGGAAGGATCTGGCGGAAATCTCCTGAGAGGACAAAAACCTTTCCGCCGAAAGGCTCCCTGGGGCTATCCATAATGTCCCGTAGCATTCGGTCGACAGCCTCAAACGCGTGGCGATGCGTCATCGGAGATTCATCCCAAATGACCAAACTGGTCTGCTGGATAAGCTTGCGCAGGTGCGACTGTTTGAAAATCGAACACGTAGAATCCTTGTCCAGTTTCAGCGGAATTTTGAAAGTAGAATGCGCCGTACGCCCGCCCATGAGGAGTGGAGATGCAATTCCATTGGACGCAACAGCAAGTGCAATCTTCCCATCCAGACGCACTCTGGCCAAAACGTGTTGAAGTAGCGTAGACTTTCCCGTTCCACCAGGCTCATCAACAAAAAGAAACTTTTGTGAAACTTCCCGCGTGGATGAACTGCCCCCGTCGTTACGCGTAGCGCTGGTCGTTTTGAAACCTCATGCCC
Source organism: Phytophthora quininea (assembly GCA_011947345.1). Lineage (NCBI taxonomy): Eukaryota > Oomycota > Peronosporomycetes > Peronosporales > Peronosporaceae > Phytophthora > Phytophthora quininea. The sequence goes on from JAAVTG010000423.1 coordinate 12,557, forward strand.
GATCCTGTAATTCAGAAGCCGGATGCATGCCTCCACAGGAGCAATATACCGAGCATCAACATAGCGCAGGATTTCGTTTGGTTCTTTGCACGGGCGGGCCAACGGACGACTATCACCTGGAACGACCACGATCGTCATCACGGCCCTATCCGAACTTTACGCTGTTGCCCGTTCTAGCACTGTGTATCAATGCATTTGTATCAATACACAATCCAACACAAATTCAACCGACTTGGCCGAAATGAAAACGAATGTATTCGATGAGGCTATTAATAGCCAATGACCTGTCCCTGGCGGTAGCGACGGCGACGCGCAGTCTGTCGCTGGCGGACTCGGCGGCGTCGACGACGGTGGCGAGCTTAGCGAGGTGGTAGTGGCGGCGGCGGTGGTGGGCCGATGGTGACCGCCACCAGGGCCATGGTCTCCTGCCGCCGGTCCAACCGTGGCAGCGGCTGCTCGGCGGCGGTGCTGTGCCAGAAGCTGCACTGGCCATCACACGCCCGACACCGCCGCGATGCGCTCCTGGCGCGTGGTCTCTCGAAGGCATCCCACTCGAGGCTCCTCGCAGCAAACGCAGCGGAAGCACTGGTGGCCAAGGCCGTCGAGGTCGAGCGGCGCACGCGTCACCTCTGCAGAGCAGCGAGCGCAGGTAACGTTCCCACGCTCCATCGCGTTTGGTTGGGGGGGACTACTATCGACCTCTTCATTAAGTACGTTTGGTGTGGACCACCCTACTATTGGTGTGGTCCACTTTGGGCCGCCTTCGCTCCGCTCGGCAGCGATTGGCTGAGACTCTTTTCGGCGAATGGGCGCCGCCGTCGCTGGCGCTCGGCAGCCAATGGCAGCGCCGGATCTTGTCCATCGAAACTCGGCGACGGACCGACAGACAAACGGACAGACAGCAAGTCTCTAGTAGTTGTCTAAGACTAGCCGAGCGCCGCCGCTACGCGGCGGTGGGTTATGGTTGGATGCAGCTGTGGACCGCCCGCCTCCGCTTCGCTCCGGCGGGATGATTTAACTTATCGCACGAACTACTAAGTAGTGCAATCTAAAACATACAGGCGTATAAAATGTTTTATAAAATACACGAAAATTGCCAAGAGCCATTTGTCCAACATAAAGCTAGGATCTAGTTCTCAGTGGCAAGCTACTACATCTAGCCTAGAAATGCACCTCGATTCCTAATCAAAAATCTGCGTGTACACGATGTTTCGTGTGCACACTCCTCCGTCCGGGTCTACGAACTCTGGATACTCAATCAACGCCTTGAACTTGCTTCGGGACGTCACGCGAGACAACGCCACATACAACTGGCCATGGGAAAAGCACGGGAAGCCAAGTACAGCCCCAAGTTTAACACCGTCTGACCTTGGGCCTTGTTAATCGTCATGGCGAATGCTGGTTGCACGGGAACTGCTTTCGTCGTAGCCGGAAGGGGAAATCGGAGTTGTCGTCGTCGCTCACGAACATAATTCTCGGGATGAGTACTTCTTGGCCTGTTCGTTCTCCAGTCATAATTGTTGCTCGAATGACGTGGTCCTTCAAGCCGACGATTCGTAGACGCGTTCCGTTGCACAGTCCAAGATCCGGGTTCAGATTTCTCATCATCATGATGGGGATGCCCTTCTTGAGCAGTAGTCTGTGAGGTGGAATCCCGTTCATGTTCACCGAGTGGAGGAGCTCCTGCTCGAACAACGTTCCGTCATCATCCTCCACCGAGTCCACCGACAAATACTCCCGCGCTGTCTCCGGAAGTCGAGCTGCGACTGCCTCGTTGATTCTCCGTACCGTCTCGTTCGTAGTCGTCAAAATGGTCCGACTGGCAAAATATTCATCACTCGCAACCTCCGGATTCGCAACGTCGGCATACATTGCGTCAATGATGCGGGTCATACCCCTTGGTATTGCCCCTGGAGCTATTTCCTCGTCCTCGTCGTCTTCTACAGGAGGATTCGGGATCAGCATATCAGCAGGAATCTTGATGTAGTCATTGCCGAGATCAGCACGTTTTTCGTGCCGACCTTCTCCAACGGCAAGCAAAACTTCAGAGAAAGAGGATATCCTCGTCGCTTTCTCCTGTCCCCTCGCTCCCAATGCGCATGTTCTGTGTTAACCGAACCTGCAAAAGTGTCTCCACAGAGGCGATTCCTTTATACACGCGTTGATCGTTTCTGCAGGCGTGCCTCTCTTCACGACAGGAAGGATCTGGCGGAAATCTCCTGAGAGGACAAAAACCTTTCCGCCGAAAGGCTCCTGGGGTTATCCATAATGTCCCGTAGCATTCGGTCGACAGCCTCAAACGCGTGGCGATGCGTCATCAGATTCATCCCAAATGACCAAACTGGTCTGCTGGATAAGCTTGCGCAGGTGCGACTGTTTGAAAATCGAACACGTAGAATCCTTGTCCAGTTTCAGCGGAATTTTAAAAGTAGAATGCGCCGTACGCCCGCCCATGAGGAGTGGAGATGCAATTCCATTGGACGCAACAGCAAGTGCAATCTTCCCATCCAGACGCACTCTGGCCAAAACGTGTTGAAGTAGCGTAGACTTTCCCGTTCCACCAGGCTCATCAACAAAGAAACTTTTGTGAAACTTCCCGCGTGGATGAACTGCCCCCGTCGTTACGCGTAGCGCTGGTCGTTTGAAACCTCATGCCCGATCCTGTAATTCAAGCCGGATGCATGCCTCCACAGGAGCAATATACCGAGCATCAACATAGCGCAGGATTTCGTTTGGTTCTTTGCACGGGCGGGCCAACGGACGACTATCACCTGGAACGACCACGATCGTCATCACGGCCCTATCCGAACTTTACGCTGTTGCCCGTTCTAGCACTGTGTATCAATGCATTTGTATCAATACACAATCCAACACAAATTCAACCGACTTGGCCGGAATGAAAACGAATGTATTCGATGAGGCTATTAATACCAATGACCTGTCCCTGGCGGTAGCGACGGCGACGCGCAGTCTGTCGCTGGCGGACTCGGCGGCGTCGACGACGGTGGCGAGCTTAGCGAGGTGGTAGTGGCGGCGGCGGTGGTGGGCCGATGGTGACCGCCACCAGGGCCATGGTCTCCTGCCGCCGGTCCAACCGTGGCAGCGGCTGCTCGGCGGCGGTGCTGTGCCAGAAGCTGCACTGGCCGTCGCACGCCCGACACCGCCGCGATGCGCTCCTGGCGCGTGGTCTCTCGAAGGCATCCCACTCGAGGAGCTCCTCGCAGCAAACGCAGCGGAAGCACTGGTGGCCAAGGCCGTCGAGGTCGAGCGGCGCACGCGTCACCTCTGCAGAGCAGCGAGCGCAGGTAACGTTCCCACGCTCCATCGCGTTTGGTTGGGGGGACTACTATCGACCTCTTCATTAAGTACGTTTGGTGTGGACCACCCTACTATTGGTGTGGTCCACTTTCGGGCCGCCTTCGCTCCGCTCGGCAGCGATTGGCTGAAACTCTTTTCGGCGAATGGGCGCCGCCGTCGCTGGCGCTCGGCAGCCAATGGCAGCGCCGGATCTTGTCCATCGAAACTCGGCGACGGACCGACAGACAAACGGACAGACAGCAAGTCTCTAGTAGTTGTCTAAGACTAGCCGAGCGCCGCCGCTACGCGGCGGTGGGTTATGGTTGGATGCAGCTGTGTGGACCGCCCGCCTCCGCTACGCTCCGGCGGGATGATTTAGCTTTTCACACGAATTACTAAGTAGTGCAATCTAAAACATACAGGCGTATAAAATGTTTTATAAAAACACGAAAATTGCCAAGTGCCATTTGTCCAACATAAAGCTAGGTTCTAGTTCGCAGTGGCAAGCTACTACATCTAGCCTAGAAATGCACCTCGACTCCTAATCAAAAATCTGCGTGTACACGATGTTTCTCGTGTACACTCCTCCGTCCGGGTCTACGAACTCTGGATACTCAATCAACGCCTTGAACTTGCTTCGGGACGTCACGCGAGACAACGCCACATACAACTGGCCATGGGAAAGCACGGGAAGCCAAGTACAGCCCCAAGTTTAACACCGTCTGACCTTGGGCCGTGTTAATCGTCATGGCGAATGCTGGTTGCACGGGGAACTGCTTTCGTCGTAGCCGGAAGGGGAAATCGGAGTTGTCGTCGTCGCTCACGAACATAATTCTCGGGATGAGTACTTCTTGGCCTGTTCGTTCTCCAGTCATAATTGTTGCTCGAATGACGTGGTCCTTCAAGTCGACGATCCGTAGACGCGTTCCGTTGCACAGTCCAAGATCCGGGTTCAGATTTCTCATCATCATGATGGGGATGCCCTTCTTGAGCAGTAGTCTGTGAGGTGGAATCCCGTTCATGTTCACAGAGTGGAGGATCTCCTGCTCGAACAACGTTCCGTCATCATCCTCCACCGAGTCCACCGACAAATACTCCCGCGCTGTCTCCGGAAGTCGAGCTGCGACTGCCTCGTTGATTCTCCGTACCGTCTCGTTCGTAGTCGTCAAAATGGTCCGACTGGCAAAATATTCATCACTCGCAACCTCCGGATTCGCAACGTCGGCATACATTGCGTCAATGATGCGGGTCATACCCCTTGGTATTGCCCCTGGAGCTATTTCCTCGTCCTCGTCGTCTTCTACAGGAGGATTCGGGATCAGCATATCAGCAGGAATCTTGATGTAGTCATTGCCGAGATCAGCACGTTTTTCGTGCCGACCTTCTCCAACGGCAAGCAAAACTTCAGAGAAAGAGAGGATATCCTCGTCGCTTTCTCCTGTCCCCTCGCTCCCAATGCGCATGTTCTGTGTTAACCGAACCTGCAAAAGTGTCTCCACAGAGGCGATTCCTTTATACACGCGTTGATCGTTTCTGCAGGCGTGCCTCTCTTCACGACAGGAAGGATCTGGCGGAAATCTCCTGAGAGGACAAAAACCTTTCCGCCGAAAGGCTCCTGGGGCTATCCATAATGTCCCGTAGCATTCGGTCGACAGCCTCAAACGCGTGGCGATGCGTCATCGGAGATTCATCCCAAATGACCAAACTGGTCTGCTGGATAAGCTTGCGCAGGTGCGACTGTTTGAAAATCGAACACGTAGAATCCTTGTCCAGTTTCAGCGGAATTTTAAAAGTAGAATGCGCCGTACGCCCGCCCATGAGGAGTGGAGATGCAATTCCATTGGACGCAACAGCAAGTGCAATCTTCCCATCCAGACGCACTCTGGCCAAAACGTGTTGAAGTAGCGTAGACTTTCCCGTTCCACCAGGCTCATCAACAAAAAGAAACTTTTGTGAAACTTCCCGCGTGGATGAACTGCCCCGTCGTTACGCGTAGCGCTGGTCGTTTGAAACCTCATGCCCGATCCTGTAATTCAGAAGCCGGATGCATGCCTCCACAGGAGCAATATACCGAGCATCAACATAGCGCAGGATTTCGTTTGGTTCTTTGCACGGGCGGGCCAACGGACGACTATCACCTGGAACGACCACGATCGTCATCACGGCCCTATCCGAACTTTACGCTGTTGCCCGTTCTAGCACTGTGTATCAATGCATTTGTATCAATACACAATCCAACACAAATTCAACCGACTTGGCCGAAATGAAAACGAATGTATTCGATGAGGCTATTAATAGCCAATGACCTGTCCCTGGCGGTAGCGACGGCGACGCGCAGTCTGTCGCTGGCGGACTCGGCGGCGTCGACGACGGTGGCGAGCTTAGCGAGGTGGTAGTGGCGGCGGCGGTGGTGGGCCGATGGTGACCGCCACCAGGGCCATGGTCTCCTGCCGCCGGTCCAACCGTGGCAGCGGCTGCTCGGCGGCGGTGCTGTGCCAGAAGCTGCACTGGCCATCACACGCCCGACACCGCCGCGATGCGCTCCTGGCGCGTGGCCTCTCGAAGGCATCCCACTTCGAGGAGCCCTCGCAGCAAACGCAGCGGAGGCACTGGTGGCCAAGGCCGTCGAGGTCGAGCGGCGCACGCGTCACCTCTGCAGAGCAGCGAGCGCAGGTAACGTTCCCACGCTCCATCGCGTTTGGTTGGGGGGGACTACTATCGACCTCTTCATTAAGTACGTTTGGTGTGGACCACCCTACTATTGGTGTGGTCCACTTTCTCGGCCGCCTTCGCTCCGCTCGGCAGCGATTGGCTGAGACTCTTTCGGCGAATGGGCGCCGCCGTCGCTGGCGCTCGGCAGCCAATGGCAGCGCCGGATCTTGTCCATCGAAACTCGGCGACGGACCGACAGACAAACGGACAGACAGCAAGTCTCTTGTAGTTGTCTAAGACTAGTTGAGCGCCGCCGCTACGCGGCGGTGGGTTATGGTTGGATGCAGCTGTGTGGACCGTCCGCCTCCGGCGGGTTGATTTAGCTTTTTACACGAATTACGAAGTAGTGCAATCTAAAACATACAGGTGTATAAAATGTTTTATAAAATACACGAAAATTGCCAAGTGCCATTTGTCCAACATAAAGCTAGGTTCTAGTTCGCAGTGGCAAGCTACTACATCTAGCCAAGAAATGCACCTCAACTCCTAATCGAAAATCTGCGTGTACACGATGTTTCTCGTGTGCACTCCTCCGTCCGGGTCTACGAACTCTGGATACTCAATCAACGCCTTGAACTTGCTTCGGGACGTCACGCGAGACAACGCCACATACAACTGGCCATGGGAAAGCACGGGGAAGCCAAGTACAGCCTCAAGTTTAACACCGTCTGACCTTGGGCCTTGTTAATCGTCATGGCGAGTGCTGGTTGCACGGGGAACTGCTTTCGTCGTAGCCGGAAGGGGAAATCGGAGTTGTCGTCGTCGCTCACGAACATAATTCTCGGGATGAGTACTTCTTGGCCTGTTCGTTCTCCAGTCATAATTGTTGCTCGAATGACGTGGTCCTTCAAGTCGACGATCCGTAGACGCGTTCCGTTGCACAGTCCAAGATCCGGGTTCAGATTTCTCATCATCATGATGGGGATGCCCTTCTTGAGCAGTAGTCTGTGAGGTGGAATCCCGTTCATGTTCACCGAGTGGAGGAGCTCCTGCTCGAACAACGTTCCGTCATCATCCTCCACCGAGTCCACCGACAAATACTCCCGCGCTGTCTCCGGAAGTCGAGCTGCGACTGCCTCGTTGATTCTCCGTACCGTCTCGTTCGTAGTCGTCAAAATGGTCCGACTGGCAAAATATTCATCACTCGCAACCTCCGGATTCGCAACGTCGGCATACATTGCGTCAATGATGCGGGTCATACCCCTTGGTATTGCCCCTGGAGCTATTTCCTCGTCCTCGTCGTCTTCTACAGGAGGATTCGGGATCAGCATATCAGCAGGAATCTTGATGTAGTCATTGCCGAGATCAGCACGTTTTTCGTGCCGACCTTCTCCAACGGCAAGCAAAACTTCAGAGAAAGAGAGGATATCCTCGTCGCTTTCTCCTGTCCCCTCGCTCCCAATGCGCATGTTCTGTGTTAACCGAACCTGCAAAAGTGTCTCCACAGAGGCGATTCCTTTATGCACGCGTTGATCGTTTCTGCAGGTGTGCCTCTCTTCACGACAGGAAGGATCTGGAGGAAATCTCCTGAGAGGACAAAAACCTTTCCGCCGAAAGGCTCCCTGGGGCTATCCATAATGTCCCGTAGCATTCGGTCGACAGCCTCAAACGCGTGGCGATGCGTCATCGGAGATTCATCCCAAATGACCAAACTGGTCTGCTGGATAAGCTTGCGCAGGTGCGACTGTTTGAAAATCGAACACGTAGAATCCTTGTCCAGTTTCAGCGGAATTTTAAAAGTAGAATGCGCCGTACGCCCGCCCATGAGGAGTGGAGATGCAATTCCATTGGACGCAACAGCAAGTGCAATCTTCCCATCCAGACGCACTCTGGCCAAAACGTGTTGAAGTAGCGTAGACTTTCCCGTTCCACCAGGCTCATCAACAAAAAGAAACTTTTGTGAAACTTCCCGCGTGGATGAACTGCCCCGTCGTTACGCGTAGCGCTGGTCGTTTTGAAACCTCATGCCCGATCCTGTAATTCAGAAGCCGGATGCATGCCTCCACAGGAGCAATATACCGAGCATCAACATAGCGCAGGATTTCGTTTGGTTCTTTGCACGGGCGGGCCAACGGACGACTATCACCTGGAACGACCACGATCGTCATCACGGCCCTATCCGAACTTTACGCTGTTGCCCGTTCTAGCACTGTGTATCAATGCATTTGTATCAATACACAATCCAACACAAATTCAACCGACTTGGCCGAAATGAAAACGAATGTATTCGATGAGGCTATTAATAGCCAATGACCTGTCCCTGGCGGTAGCGACGGCGACGCGCAGTCTGTCGCTGGCGGACTCGGCGGCGTCGACGACGGTGGCGAGCTTAGCGAGGTGGTAGTGGCGGCGGCGGTGGTGGGCCGATGGTGACCGCCACCAGGGCCATGGTCTCCTGCCGCCGGTCCAACCGTGGCAGCGGCTGCTCGGCGGCGGTGCTGTGCCAGAAGCTGCACTGGCCGTCGCACGCCCGACACCGCCGCGATGCGCTCCTGGCGCGTGGTCTCTCGAAGGCATCCCACTCGAGGAGCTCCTCGCAGCAAACGCAGCGGAAGCACTGGTGGCCAAGGCCGTCGAGGTCGAGCGGCGCACGCGTCACCTCTGCAGAGCAGCGAGCGCAGGTAACGTTCCCACGCTCCATCGCGTTTGGTTGGGGGACTACTATCGACCTCTTCATTAAGTACGTTTGGTGTGGACCACCCTACTATTGGTGTGGTCCACTTTCGGGCCGCCTTCGCTCCGCTCGGCAGCGATTGGCTGAAACTCTTTTCGGCGAATGGGCGCCGCCTTCGCTGGCGCTCGGCAGCCAATGGCAGCGCCGGATCTTGTCCATCGAAACTCGGCGACGGACCGACAGACAAACGGACAGACAGCAAGTCTCTTGTAGTTGTCTAAGACTAGCCGAGCGCCGCCGCTACGCGGCGGTGGGTTATGGTTCGATGCAGCTGTGTGGACCGTCCGCCTCCGGCGGGTTCAGTTAGCTTTTACACGAATTACTAAGTAGTGCAATCTAAAACATACGTATAAAATGTTTTATAAAATACACGAAAATTGCCAAGTGCCATTTGTCCAACATAAAGCTAGGTTCTAGTTCGCAGTGGCAAGCTACTACATCTAGCCTAGAAATGCACCTCGACTCCTAATCGAAAATCTGCGTGTACACGATGTTTCTCGTGTACACTCCTCCGTCCGGTCTACGAACTCTGGATACTCAATCAACGCCTTGAACTTGCTTCGGGACGTCACGCGAGACAACGCCACATACAACTGGCCATGGGAAAGCACGGGAAGCCAAGTACAGCCCCAAGTTTAACACCGTCTGACCTTGGGCCTTGTTAATCGTCATGGCGAATGCTGGTTGCACGGGAACTGCTTTCGTCGTAGCCGGAAGGGGAAATCGGAGTTGTCGTCGTCGCTCACGAACATAATTCTCGGGATGAGTACTTCTTGGCCTGTTCGTTCTCCAGTCATAATTGTTGCTCGAATGACGTGGTCCTTCAAGTCGACGATCCGTAGACGCGTTCCGTTGCACAGTCCAAGATCCGGGTTCAGATTTCTCATCATCATGATGGGGATGCCCTTCTTGAGCAGTAGTCTGTGAGGTGGAATCCCGTTCATGTTCACCGAGTGGAGGAGCTCCTGCTCGAACAACGTTCCGTCATCATCCTCCACCGAGTCCACCGACAAATACTCCCGCGCTGTCTCCGGAAGTCGAGCTGCGACTGCCTCGTTGATTCTCCGTACCGTCTCGTTCGTAGTCGTCAAAATGGTCCGACTGGCAAAATATTCATCACTCGCAACCTCCGGATTGGCAACGTCGGCATACATTGCGTCAATGATGCGGGTCATACCCCTTGGTATTGCCCCTGGAGCTATTTCCTCGTCCTCGTCGTCTTCTACAGGAGGATTCGGGATCAGCATATCAGCAGGAATCTTGATGTAGTCATTGCCGAGATCAGCACGTTTTTCGTGCCGACCTTCTCCAACGGCAAGCAAAACTTCAGAGAAAGAGAGGATATCCTCGTCGCTTTCTCCTGTCCCCTCGCTCCCAATGCGCATGTTCTGTGTTAACCGAACCTGCAAAAGTGTCTCCACAGAGGCGATTCCTTTATACACGCGTTGATCGTTTCTGCAGGCGTGCCTCTCTTCACGACAGGAAGGATCTGGCGGAAATCTCCTGAGAGGACAAAACCTTTCCGCCGAAAGGCTCCCTGGGGCTATCCATAATGTCCCGTAGCATTCGGTCGACAGCCTCAAACGCGTGGCGATGCGTCATCGGAGATTCATCCCAAATGACCAAACTGGTCTGCTGGATAAGCTTGCGCAGGTGCGACTGTTTGAAAATCGAACACGTAGAATCCTTGTCCAGTTTCAGCGGAATTTTAAAAGTAGAATGCGCCGTACGCCCGCCCATGAGGAGTGGAGATGCAATTCCATTGGACGCAACAGCAAGTGCAATCTTCCCATCCAGACGCACTCTGGCCAAAACGTGTTGAAGTAGCGTAGACTTTCCCGTTCCACCAGGCTCATCAACAAAGAAACTTTTGTGAAACTTCCCGCGTGGATGAACTGCCCCCGTCGTTACGCGTAGCGCTGGTCGTTTTGAAACCTCATGCCCGATCCTGTAATTCAGAAGCCGGATGCATGCCTCCACAGGAGCAATATACGGAGCATCAACATAGCGCAGGATTTCGTTTGGTTCTTTGCACGGGCGGGCCAACGGACGACTATCACCTGGAACGACCACGATCGTCATCACGGCCCTATCCGAACTTTACGCTGTTGCCCGTTCTAGCACTGTGTATCAATGCATTTGTATCAATACACAATCCAACACAAATTCAACCGACTTGGCCGAAATGAAAACGAATGTATTCGATGAGGCTATTAATAGCCAATGACCTGTCCCTGGCGGTAGCGACGGCGACGCGCAGTCTGTCGCTGGCGGACTCGGCGGCGTCGACGACGGTGGCGAGCTTAGCGAGGTGGTAGTGGCGGCGGCGGTGGTGGGCCGATGGTGACCGCCACCAGGGCCATGGTCTCCTGCCGCCGGTCCAACCGTGGCAGCGGCTGCTCGGCGGCGGTGCTGTGCCAGAAGCTGCACTGGCCGTCGCACGCCCGACACCGCCGCGATGCGCTCCTGGCGCGTGGTCTCTCGAAGGCATCCCACTCGAGGAGCTCCTCGCAGCAAACGCAGCGGAAGCACTGGTGGCCAAGGCCGTCGAGGTCGAGCGGCGCACGCGTCACCTCTGCAGAGCAGCGAGCGCAGGTAACGTTCCCACGCTCCATCGCGTTTGGTTGGGGGACTACTATCGACCTCTTCATTAAGTACGTTTGGTGTGGACCACCCTACTATTGGTGTGGTCCACTTTCTCGGCCGCCTTCGCTCCGCTCGGCAGCGATTGGCTGAAACTCTTTTCGGCGAATGGGCGCCGCCTTCGCTGGCGCTCGGCAGCCAATGGCAGCGCCGGATCTTGTCCATCGAAACTCGGCGACGGACCGACAGACAAACGGACAGACAGCAAGTCTCTTGTAGTTGTCTAAGATGGCGAGTGCTGGTTGCACGGGGAACTGCTTTCGTCGTAGCCGGAAGGGGAAATCGGAGTTGTCGTCGTCGCTCACGAACATAATTCTCGGGATGAGTACTTCTTGGCCTGTTCGTTCTCCAGTCATAATTGTTGCTCGAATGACGTGGTCCTTCAAGTCGACGATCCGTAGACGCGTTCCGTTGCACAGTCTAAGATCCAGGTTCAGATTTCTCATCATCATGATGGGGATGCCCTTCTTGAGCAGTAGTCTGTGAGGTGGAATCCCGTTCATGTTCACCGAGTGGAGGAGCTCCTGCTCGAACAACGTTCCGTCATCATCCTCCACCGAGTCCACCGACAAATACTCCCGCGCTGTCTCCGGAAGTCGAGCTGCGACTGCCTCGTTGATTCTCCGTACCGTCTCATTCGTAGTCGTCAAAACCGTCCGACTGGCAAAATATTCATCACTCGCAACCTCCGGATTCGCAACGTCGGCATACATTGCGTCAATGATGCGGGTCATACCCCTTGGTATTGCCCCTGGAGCTATTTCCTCGTCCTCGTCGTCTTCTACAGGAGGATTCGGGATCAGCATATCAGCAGGAATCTTGATGTAGTCATTGCCGAGATCAGCACGTTTTTCGTGCCGACCTTCTCCAACGGCAAGCAAAACTTCAGAGAAAGAGAGGATATTCTCGTCGCTTTCTCCTGTCCCCGCTCCCAATGCGCATGTTCTGTGTTAACCGAACCTGCAAAAGTGTCTCCACAGAGGCGATTCCTTTATACACGCGTTGATCGTTTCTGCAGGCGTGCCTCTCTTCACGACAGGAAGGATCTGGCGGAAATCTCCTGAGAGGACAAAAACCTTTCCGCCGAAAGGCTCCCTGGGGCTATCCATAATGTCCCGTAGCATTCGGTCGACAGCCTCAAACGCGTGGCGATGCGTCATCGGAGATTCATCCCAAATGACCAAACTGGTCTGCTGGATAAGCTTGCGCAGGTGCGACTGTTTGAAAATCGAACACGTAGAATCCTTGTCCAGTTTCAGCGGAATTTTAAAGTAGAATGCGCCGTACGCCCGCCCATGAGGAGTGGAGATGCAATTCCATTGGACGCAACAGCAAGTGCAATCTTCCCATCCAGACGCACTCTGGCCAAAACGTGTTGAAGTAGCGTAGACTTTCCCGTTCCACCAGGCTCATCAACAAAGAAACTTTTGTGAAACTTCCCGCGTGGATGAACTGCCCCCGTCGTTACGCGTAGCGCTGGTCGTTTGAAACCTCATGCCCGATCCTGTAATTCAGAAGCCGGATGCATGCCTCCACAGGAGCAATATACGGAGCATCAACATAGCGCAGGATTTCGTTTGGTTCTTTGCACGGGCGGGCCAACGGACGACTATCACCTGGAACGACCACGATCGTCATCACGGCCCTATCCGAACTTTACGCTGTTGCCCGTTCTAGCACTGTGTATCAATGCATTTGTATCAATACACAATCCAACACAAATTCAACCGACTTGGCCGAAATGAAAACGAATGTATTCGATGAGGCTATTAATAGCCAATGACCTGTCCCTGGCGGTAGCGACGGCGACGCGCAGTCTGTCGCTGGCGGACTCGGCGGCGTCGACGACGGTGGCGAGCTTAGCGAGGTGGTAGTGGCGGCGGCGGTGGTGGGCCGATGGTGACCGCCACCAGGGCCATGGTCTCCTGCCGCCGGTCCAACCGTGGCAGCGGCTGCTCGGCGGCGGTGCTGTGCCAGAAGCTGCACTGGCCATCACACGCCCGACACCGCCGCGATGCGCTCCTGGCGCGTGGTCTCTCGAAGGCATCCCACTCGAGGAGCTCCTCGCAGCAAACGCAGCGGAAGCACTGGTGGCCAAGGCCGTCGAGGTCGAGCGGCGCACGCGTCACCTCTGCAGAGCAGCGAGCGCAGGTAACGTTCCCACGCTCCATCGCGTTTGGTTGGGGGGACTACTATCGACCTCTTCATTAAGTACGTTTGGTGTGGACCACCCTACTATTGGTGTGGTCCACTTCTCGGGCCGCCTTCGCTCCGCTCGGCAGCGATTGGCTGAGACTCTTTTTCGGCGAATGGGCGCCGCCTTCGCTGGCGCTCGGCAGCCAATGGCAGCGCCGGATCTTGTCCATCGAAACTCGGCGACGGACCGACAGACAAACGGACAGACAGCAAGTCTCTAGTAGTTGTCTAAGACTAGCCGAGCGCCGCCGCTACGCGGCGGTGGGTTATGGTTGGATGCAGCTGTGTGGACCGCCCGCCTCCGCTTCGCTCCGGCGGGATGATTTAACTTATCACGAACTACTAAGTAGTGCAATCTAAAACATACAGGCGTATAAAATGTTTTATAAAATACACGAAAATTGCCAAGTGCCATTTGTCCAACATAAAGCTAGGTTCTAGTTCGTCAGTGGCAAGCTACTACATCTAGCCTAGAAATGCACCTCGACTCCTAATCAAAAATCTGCGTGTACACGATGTTTCTCGTGTACACTCCTCCGTCCGGGTCTACGAACTCTGGATACTCAATCAACGCCTTGAACTTGCTTCGGGACGTCACGCGAGACAACGCCACATACAACTGGCCATGCGAAAGCACGGGAAGCCAAGTACAGCCTCAAGTTTAACACCGTCTGACCTTGGGCCTTGTTAATCGTCATGGCGAATGCTGGTTGCACGGGGAACTGCTCGTCGTAGCCGGAAGGGGAAATCGGAGTTGTCGTCGTCGCTCACGAACATAATTCTCGGGATGAGTACTTCTTGGCCTGTTCGTTCTCCAGTCATAATTGTTGCTCGAATGACGTGGTCCTTCAAGTCGACGATCCGTAGACGCGTTCCGTTGCACAGTCCAAGATCCGGGTTCAGATTTCTCATCATCATGATGGGGATGCCCTTCTTGAGCAGTAGTCTGTGAGGTGGAATCCCGTTCATGTTCACCGAGTGGAGGAACTCCTGCTCGAACAACGTTCCGTCATCATCCTCCACCGAGTCCACCGACAAATACTCCCGCGCTGTCTCCGGAAGTCGAGCTGCGACTGCCTCGTTGATTCTCCGTACCGTCTCGTTCGTAGTCGTCAAAATGGTCCGACTGGCAAAATATTCATCACGTCGCAACCTCCGGATTGGCAACGTCGGCATACATTGCGTCAATGATGCGGGTCATACCCCTTGGTATTGCCCCTGGAGCTATTTCCTCGTCCTCGTCGTCTTCTACAGGAGGATTCGGGATCAGCATATCAGCAGGAATCTTGATGTAGTCATTGCCAAGATCCGCACTTTTTCGTGCCGACCCTCTCCAACGGCAAGCAAAACTTCAGAGAAAGAGAGGATATCCTCGTCGCTTTCTCCTGTCCCCTCGCTCCCAATGCGCATGTTCTGTGTTAACCGAACCTGCAAAAGTGTCTCCACAGAGGCGATTCCTTTATACACGCGTTGATCGTTTCTGCAGGCGTGCCTCTCTTCACGACAGGAAGGATCTGGCGGAAATCTCCTGAGAGGACAAAAACCTTTCCGCCGAAAGGCTCCCTGGGGTTATCCATAATGTCCCGTAGCATTCGGTCGACAGCCTCAAACGCGTGGCGATGCGTCATCGGAGCTTCATCCCAAATGACCAAACTGGTCTGCTGGATAAGCTTGCGCAGGTGCGACTGTTTGAAAATCGAACACGTAGAATCCTTGTCCAGTTTCAGCGGAATTTTGAAAGTAGAATGCGCCGTACGCCCGCCCATGAGAAGCAGAGATGCAATTCCATTGGACGCAACAGCAAGTGCAATCTTCCCATCCAGACGCACCCTGGCCAAAACGTGTCGAAGTAGCGTAGACTTTCCCGTTCCACCAGGCTCATCAACAAAGAAACTTTTGTGAAACTTCCCGCGTGGATGACCTGCCCCCGTCGTTACGCGTAGCGCTGGTCGTTTTGAAACCTCATGCCCGATCCTGTAATTCAGAAGCCGGATGCATGCCTCCACAGGAGCAATATACCGAGCATCAACATAGCGCAGGATTTCGTTTGGTTCTTTGCACGGGCGGGCCAACGGACGACTATCACCTGGAACGACCACGATCATCACGGTCTTATCCGAACTTTACGCTGTTGCCCGTTCTAGCACTGTGTATCAATGCATTTGTATCAATACACAATCCAACACAAATTCAACCGACTTGGCCGAAATGAAAACGAATGTATTCGATGAGGCTATTAATACCAATGACCTGTCCCTGGCGGTAGCGACGGCGACGCGCAGTCTGTCGCTGGCGGACTCGGCGGCGTCGACGACGGTGGCGAGCTTAGCGAGGTGGTAGTGGCGGCGGCGGTGGTGGGCCGATGGTGACCGCCACCAGGGCCATGGTCTCCTGCCGCCGGTCCAACCGTGGCAGCGGCTGCTCGGCGGCGGTGCTGTGCCAGAAGCTGCACTGGCCATCACACGCCCGACACCGCCGCGATGCGCTCCTGGCGCGTGGCCTCTCGAAGGAATCCCACTCGAGGAGCTCCTCGCAGCAAACGCAGCAGGCACTGGTGGCCAAGGCCGTCGAGGTCGAGCGGCGCACGCGTCACCTCTGCAGAGCAGCGAGCGCAGGTAACGTTCCCACGCTCCATCGCGTTTGGTTGGGGGGGACTACTATCGACCTCTTCTTCATTAAGTACGTTTGGTGTGGACCACCCTACTATTGGTGTGGTCCACGTCTCGGGCCGCCTTCGCTCCGCTCGGCAGCGATTGGCCGAAACTCTTTTCGGCGAATGGGCGCCGCCTTCGCTGGCGCTCGGCAGCCAATGGCAGCGCCGGATCTTGTCCATCGAAACTCGGCGACGGACCGACCGACCGACAAACGGACAGACAGCAAGTCTCTAGTAGTAGTCTAAGACTAGCCGAGCGCCGCCGCTACGCGGCGGTGGGTTATGGTTGGATGCAGCTGTGTGGACCGCCCGCCTCCGCCGCTCCGGCGGGATGATTTAACTTATCACACGAACTACTAAGTAGTTCAATCTAAAACATACAGGCGTATAAAATGTTTTATAAAACACACGAAAATTGCCAAGTGCCATTTGTCCAACATAAAGCTTGGTTCTAGTTCGTAGTGGCAAGCTACTACATCTAGCCTAGCAATGCACCTCGACTCCTAATCGAAAATCTGCGTGTACACGATGTTTCTCGTGTACACTCCTCCGTCCGGTCTACGAACTCTGGATACTCAATCAACGCCTTGAACTTGCTTCGGGAGGTCACGCGAGACAACGCCACATACAACTGGCCATGCGAAAGCACGGGAAGCCAAGTACAGCCCCAAGTTTAACACCGTCTGACCTTGGGCCTTGTTAATCGTCATGGCGAATGCTGGTTGCACGGGGAACTGCTTTCGTCGTAGCCGGAAGGGGAAATCGGAGTTGTCGTCGTCGCTCACGAACATAATTCTCGGGATGAGTACTTCTTGGCCTGTTCGTTCTCCAGTCATAATTGTTGCTCGAATGACGTGGTCCTTCAAGTCGACGATTCGTAGACGCGTTCCGTTGCACAGTCCAAGATCCGGGTTCAGATTTCTCATCATCATGATGGGGATGCCCTTCTTGAGCAACAGTCTGTGAGGTGGAATCCCGTTCATGTTCACCGAGTGGAGGAACTCCTGCTCGAAAAACGTTCCGTCATCATCCTCCACCGAGTCCACCGACAAATACTCCCGCGCTGTCTCCGGAAGTCGAGCTGCGACTGCCTCGTTGATTCTCCGTACCGTCTCATTCGTAGTCGTCAAAATCGTCCGACTGGCAAAATATCCATTCGTCGCAACCTCTGGATTGGCAACGTCGGCATACATTGCGTCAATGATGCGGGTCATACCCCTTGGTATTGCCCCTGGAGCTATTTCCTCGTCCTCGTCGTCTTCTACAGGAGGATTCGGGATCAGCATATCAGCAGGAATCTTGATGTAGTCATTGCCAAGATCCGCACGTTTTTCGTGCCGACCCTCTCCAACGGCAAGCAAAACTTCAGAGAAAGAGAGGATATCCTCGTCGCTTTCTCCTGTCCCCTCGCTCCCAATGCGCATGTTCTGCGTTAACCGAACCTGCAAAAGTGTCTCCACAGAGGCGATTCCTTTATACACGCGTTGATCGTTTCTGCAGGCGTGCCTCTCTTCACGACAGGAAGGATCTGGCGGAAATCTCCTGAGAGCACAAAAACCTTTCCGCCGAAAGGCTCCCTGGGGTTATCCACAATGTCCCGTAGCATTCGGTCGACAGCCTCAAACGCGTGGCGATGCGTCATCGGAGCTTCATCCCAAATGACCAAACTGGTCTGCTGGATAAGCTTGCGCAGGTGCGACTGTTTGAAAATCGAACACGTAGAATCCTTGTCCAGTTTCAGCGGAATTTTGAAAGTAGAATGCGCCGTACGCCCGCCCATGAGAAGCAGAGATGCAATTCCACTGGATGCAACAGCAAGTGCAATCTTCCCATCCAGACGCACCCTGGCCAAAACGTGTCGAAGTAGCGTAGACTTTCCCGTTCCACCAGGCCCATCAACAAAGAAAAGCTTTTGTGAAATTTCCCGCGTGGATGACCTGCCCCCGTCGTTACGCGAAGCGCTGGCCGTCGATACCTCATGTCCTGACTCGGCTTCGACGGCTTGTATGATCTGGTCGAATACGGCTTTCTGCCCTTCGTTGAGTTTGGCCTCGTCGCGAACAATAGCCTCCAATGTCCTTGTGCTGTAGCCTTTCTCGCGGCGTATGAGATTGTTGTCGAGAAGAGACTCTCGAACCAAACTCGGGAAATCACTCAACTGCGGAAGGTCAAAATCTCAAAATCGGTCACAGCATACCCACTCACCTTTAGCAAATCGTTCACGCTTTTTAGCGTCTCAAACATCACCACAGTCTCTCGTGTAGACTCGGGGAGATCCCGGTGCTTATGCGCTATGTCCCGATTCAATTCCTCGTAGAATTGGTCCCACAACTCACGGACATCTCTTGGCATCGAGTACACTAACAGTGTACTGAAGAGCTGTCGAAGTTGGCATGGGATCTAAAACTTGCAGCCTCTGTCATGCATGCAGCCCACTCTTGATCGTTGTCAAGATATCCCAATTGTAACGCTGTGTCTCTAAACGTGGGACACACTACGCCGTTAACTGTCCGTAAACTCTCGAACGATGTAGGCTCTCTTCGATTACAGAGCAATATTCGGAGGAAAACTTCTCGGCGTCCGGGGTGGTTACATGGATTATTCTTTCTAGTGCCTCTCTCTCTGCTTGCGCCGAACCCACTGCTTCTCTTTCCAAACGAACTCCTTGGGGATGTCCTTGTATAGCATCGTTTCGCAAGCGAGCGCAGGTAACGTTCCCACGCTCCATCGCGTTTGGTTGGGGGACTACTGTTGACCTCTTCATTAAGTACGTTTGGTGTGGACCACCCTACTATTGGTGTGGTCCACGTCTCGGCCGCCTTCGCTCCGCTCGGCAGCGATTGGCCGAAACTCTTTCGGCGAATGGGCGCCGCCGTCGCTGGCGCTCGGCAGCCAATGGCAGCGCCGGATCTTGTCCATCGAAACTCGGCGACGGACCGACCGACCGACAAACGGACAGACAGCAAGTCTCTTGTAGTAGTCTAAGATTAGTGTTGTCCTAGTATTAAGGACAATGACTTTGCGAGTCCTAGTTATAGGACTATACTTGGTTCTTGTATTGAACCAAAGGCTGAAAGCATAAAGACACCGACTCGTGGAGTTCTACGCTTTCCTCTGTACATGTGCACTGCTATACAGCCCCGCTGCAGGCGAGGTTAGAGTCGGTCGCAGACTCTTGCGTGATGGTGCCCTTGAGCGCAGCGCGATACGGAACTTCTTCCTCCGCATCACTTCGTCCAGCAGCACGATGACGAGGTTGGTTTCGGCTCGGGTGTTAGTGGATCTGCTCTTCGCCGGTCGATCACGAGAAAACCTCAGTTTGAGGCCACTTTTCTGCACGATTTTGCTTGTACAAAGCTTGGAGTGGAAGAGTTCTCGGTAGATTTTAGCGACCACCACCATCTTGGCGTAGATTTTCATCTCGATCCAGTATACCTTCTCGAAACAGCGGTCCGTCTCACGCGTCTGCCGCGGCGTCATTCGGTTGTTGCCTTCTTCCAACAAGGCCTTGTCGGGCTCCACGCCGTGCAGAATTCGGTCAGCCTCGTAGCCGGTGTCATCGACCTCGAGGGCTGATGGAGCTAGTGGCTCTGGCGGAGACCAGGAAGCCCATTTATTGTGGTCGTCGACGCCCTCGAGTGCTTCCGCGGGCGGCAGCGTAGATAACTACGGCAGATGTGAGGTTGGTGGTGCTGGGGCGTTGGCGCTGGTGGCAGCAGATCGGCTGCGGTTGGTAGTGGTAGACTTTTTTCGAGTCGGATATTGATCTTCCTGACGTGATAAACCGAACGCTGGGCCACTGTCCCCATCCAAGCAATAACAGGAGTAGCTCACAATAGCAAATTCCAAGGATAAAGTAATTCTGTTTCTTTAGAAGAGATGAAGCGACAAGCACCAACACGCGTAATTTACTCACGTTAAAGCCCAATAGCACTGGGTGAATACGGCGGCAATTCGCACAAAGTTTGGCAGTGGTCAACTGCTCTATTCAACGGCTACTGTACTCTACGACAGAACCAACTATTTCGCGATGACATCAACTGCACGAATGCTCAATATCTTCTAAAACTAACCAACAAGGAAATTGTAATTGTAGCAACAGCCCACCCACGAGCTTCTCCGGAACACAGCACGGCCTTGTAGTGTGCTACTCGATGCGTGTCTTCCTAAGCAAAGATATGTGTTGAAGCAAAAATCAGTATACGCCTGCAACGTATACCATCGCGCACTCTGGAACCAACTGACACTAACTGAGCTGTCCACCGACGCACTGCCAGTGAATCGCTTCAAATGAGTTCCAGCTGCGGCGGACAGGCAGAAAACTCCATGCGGTCTGATGATGATCACGGGCGGCTGCCTGATTATTCGCGGGAAAGGAAAATCCACTGAGACGTGCCGTGGACCGCGGTCGTCAATGGACTGCTTCAGTCTTGAACGACTCATGAGTTGCATTTACGGCCTTGCACTGCGCGTAGCGAATACCAGCGCCAGATAGAATCGCATCAAAGCTGCATTGCGGCTTACCACGATGCCATCGCTTCGGGTCTCGTGGCCACCAACACGGCAAGCATCGGCTGACGCGGTTAGTCGAAACCATATTTTCGAGCAAAGCGTTCGAGCAAACGGTAGAAAACGGGCGTCCGGATAATGAATGCTCGCTCAAATAAAACATCTACTGGTGAGTATGTCTGAACTTTATTAACCGGATACGGGCGACCCAGATCCAAGTGCTGGCTGCGGCTGGTATCCTGCAGCTCACTTGGCAAAATCTCGCGGACCTGACACTTGCTCTGCTGCCATGGGCTTCTTCATCGACCCGAAGGACCTGCCGGACGACGGCTACGGCCTGATCCAGGTGCTGTTCCTTGGCGCTGTCTATGGCTTCGTGCTGTTCAACGCGAGCAACCTCATCTCGGACGGCAGCGAGCTGTTGCTGCTCGTGCCGTCCATGGCCGGCATCGTGGGCAGCGTCGTGCTTCCCGTGCTGGGCGCCGTGCCCGATGGTGCCATCGTGCTGTTCTCCGGCATGGGTCCGAACGCCCAGGAGCAGGTCTCCGTGGGCGTGGGCGCGCTCGCCGGCTCCACCATCATGCTGCTGACCATCCCGTGGGCGCTTAGCGTCTACGCCGGACGCGTTAACATCGACGAGAACGGCCGCGGCAACTACGTGCGCCCCAAGAACGACCAGAACTGGAGCAAACTCATGCCCCCTGGCAACAAGGACCTGACCAAGACGGGTGTCGTGCTATTCGACGAGATCCCGTCCACGGCCAGGACCATGATCTACACGGGCCTCATCTACCTCATCCTGCAGGTCCCCGCCTTCTTCTACACGGGCACGGCCGCCGAGGACGCCAAGGCGGACAACACCAAGGTGGCCAAAGCCGAAAAGCCCTTTGCCATCGTCGCTTTTATCGTCTGCATGGTATCGTTCGTGCTGTACCTGTACTGGAACGTGCAGCGCTCGTCCGAGGTGAAGGAGGACACCATCGATGAGGTCCGCGTGGCTGCCATCCGTGATGGAGAGATCAGTCTGTCCGGTATCCTCGCGGCGGAAGTAGCCAAGCTCAAGAAGGACGCGCCCGACTCAACCACCCCGCTGAACGCCACGCGCGAGCAGTTCGACCGCGTCGCCGACATCATTCGCCCGTTCTTCCACGCCTACGACAAGAACCACGACCGCCGCATGGATGCCGACGAGCTCCAGGTCTTCTTCAAGGACTTGGGCGAGAACGTCTCCCGCGACGAAGCTGAGAGATGGATGTCTGCGGCCGACAAGGACAAGAGCGGCTTCATCGAGTTCAACGAGCTCGTGGAGGCGACCCTGCGCTACCTTCTGGCCAAGTACGAGGACGAGCTCCAGGGACGCTCGTCCGTCTCGATGCAGCGCGTGGTGGTGGAGCAGCAGTACTCGCTTGCCATCCCGCCTGCTGAAGGCGAGGATGACGAAGAAGAGGAGGAGATGCCCGAGGACCTCGTGAACCTGTCGATTCACGAGCAGCAGAAGAAGATCAAGATCCGCTCAGCGTACATGATGTTCCTGGGCACGGCGCTGGTGCTGCTGTTCTCCGACCCGATGGTGGACGTGCTCGGAGGTGGGCGCTCGCACGGGCATCCCGGCCTTCTACGTGTCGTTCGTGGTGGCGCCGCTGGCTTCGAACGCCAGCGAGCTGATCGCCGCCTACAACTACGCGCAGAAGAAGACGTCCAAGACGATCTCCATCTCGGTGGCGGCGCTGCTGGGAGCTGCGTGCATGAACAACACCTTCTGCCTCGGCATCTTCGCGGCGCTCATGTCGTTCAAGAGCGGCGGTCTGGTGTGGGAGTTCTCGGCCGAGACTATCTCGATTCTGTTCGTGGAGCTGGCCATCGGCTACATCGCCATGCACAAGACCCAGCGCCTCCTGGACGGCCTGATCGTGCTGTGCCTGTACCCGCTGTCGATCTTCCTGGTCTTCCTGCTGGAGAACGTGCTGGGCATGGACTAAGGTGGTCCTGGTGTCTTCGTTTGAGATCCACTGCTTGCTTGCGTGCGTGGGTCTGTGTTTAAAGTGGCGTTGCTCCAGTTTTCCGCTGCTGAAGAGAGACGAGGTCTGCTGCCTGTCCTGTCGGTCGTGCACATAACTCCGAAGTGATGCTTTCAATTTGCTCGAACGCCTTCCAGTACAAATTTAAAGATGTTTATTTCATCCAATCAATCGATAGGCTAGTTTGTAAATATCAGCCGTTTTGAGTAATACTACGAAGTATTACTGTAGTATTGATCAGAGAAAATCGCTTGTGCGGCTCCATTCCACCGCCAGACCTCTGGCAACTTGGATCTACCGACATATCCCACCTATTCTGGTGGAGATAGCATACCTTCAACGCGAGTTTGCGCGCCCAGGATTTCCGGGTTGCTGTGTTCACAGGCATGACTATATATGTAATTCTCTCCTATACAATCTCCAAGATACATCCTCTCCCCGACATCTGCGACAGGCCTGTCTCTGGGTATTGTGGGTTGTGTGCTCGTGACTGACTCTCACTATAGCCCCTTCGAAGGCCATTCCATTCTCCTCGAGCAGAGTTTCCTCGCAGACCCGCTTCTCAACGACGACACCATGACGGAGGCCTTTATGGGATACAGCGAGGACTTTGAGCAGTGCCGCGATGACGCCATGGCCGATATCCGCGCCATCCCCAAGGCCCGCGACTCTGGTAAGCCACACAGCTTTCTCCATCTTAAACCAAAGCGTAAACTAAATGTATTTTTCTGCCATACTACCAGCCGAGCGCAACGACCTGACGGAGCGTGCACGCGGCAACATCTCCGAAGCTGAGCGATACGTACGTCAACTTTACATGCAGCCATAGTTCCAAGCCTAACAATAATGTAAACTCCCATCAGATGCGCATTCTGGAGAGCGAGTCCCGCGCCGGCGACTCGCAGGAGCGTCGACGGATGCACCAGCAGCTGCGCACGTTCAAGTCGCAGATCGACAAGCTTAAGGCCAACCTGGACCGCTCCAAGCTCATGGGCAGCAGCGAGCAGCGCCAGCAGGCCGGAGCGCCTCAGGACAATGTGGCCCGCTACCAGGAGCGCACAGACCGGTGCGTGTAACATTTTGTTGCAACGTTTTAGTATGCTATTTAACATTTTAGCTGACGCTTGGTATTTATTATGTTTATTGCAGCATTGACGACCACTTGGACGACGCCCAAGCGATCATCGCGCGGACGGAAGCCACGGCCCAGAACATCAACAACAACTTGGCGGACCAACGCGAACAGCTCATCAACGTCCGCACCAATGTGGACGAGACCCGCGAAGACACAGCAGAGGCCGGCATGCACCTGAAGAAGCTCAAGTGCAAGATGGCGTCACAAATTCTCTTCCTGTATCTCATTATCCTGGGACTGGTGATCATAATCATCTGGAGGGTCATTTCCAAGTTTGCGTAAGCGAAACTCGGGAGCAGCGACCGCGTGGCGACATTTTATGCAGTGACGGCCGAGTCTCTTTTTCCTTGGCGCGATGTAGCAGAAGAATTCATTGAGGACTTGAGGACAAGCAGAGGGAGAGGAACTGGAACAATGGAATTGGCGCTGGCGACTCCATGAACAGAGGTCACCTGTACGACCGACACAGTTTTGTGCGTGTAACTAAGAACAAGGTGAATGCATTTTTAAGGAGCCGAAGCGTGTCAAGGGAATAGGATGACGGGTGCTTTGACGAGTGTGGCTTTGTTGTTGCATTCCAGCCAGCCGTGTTGCGATATTTTGAGCCAAAACAACCTTTTCGAAAACCTTCTGTATTTAGGTGTTATCGTCGAGCGCGTCTTGCGAGAGGAGGCAGCTTAGTGATCTTGGTTCCAGTCAGCTATGGACCTGAGCGAGACTCGCCAACCAGTTCCTGTAGGATCCTCGACTGGCCGGCAGAAGCGTGGACTCAGATTGAAGAAGCCCGCAGCCAACGCGACATTAGTGAAGTTAGGACAGGCCGTTGCGAGAGGGAACGCTCCTGAAGTTTCGCCTCCCAGCACCAATCAACATCCCCGAGGTGCTGGCAGGAAGCGCGCCATCTCAAATGATTCGCCGCGGGTGCTGGATGGTTTTCTTCTACTGGACTGGTGTCGAGGTTTGTTGAAATGGAAGTAACTTACTTCCCCTATGCTAACGCAGTGTCTGCCGTCGCGAGCAGTCGAATTTCCCGACGAAGTGATGCAAGCAGTTTTGAGCGATATGCATATCACAGATGTTGTGAGCGAGGACTTGCTCTTTTTCACGAACTTGGCACGACTAGACATGAGCGACAACGAGGTTCGAGCTGATAATGAAGGATGGGATATTGGGGTATGCTAATGGGAATGCTCCCGTTTTGGATAGGCGCCACTAGGTCCGTTCGGGTGTTTACCTGCTCTTGTTGAGCTAGATTTCCAATGCAACGCGCTGGATGAAGTCTCATTTGGCAATGGTTTTCAAAACCTCGAGGTAACGATGGCTATAGTATACCTATCGTCAGCATCTCTAATCGCTGTGATGAACAATTCACAGGTTCTGAATTTATCATTTAACTGCCTGCGCTCGAAAGATGTGGAGGAGCTATCGAGCCTGCTTCGTATACGTGAGCTATATCTCGGCAGTAATCGGATTCGATCACTTCCACCGATTATGGATCGCTTTTCTCGATTGGAAACGCTCTCGCTCGAAAGCAACAACATTGCTGGGCAGGAGGTTTTCTCCTTCCTCTCGATCATGCCACGCCTACGCAATTTGAACCTGAGCCACAACAAGATCACTGGTTTTCCAGAGGTAAATTTGCTTCATCCTGTGCCTCTCCCAAAGCCAAACTCTAATTTCTTTGCGATGACAGTCAGCGTTGACCTTGGATGATAAGCGCGGGGCAGGTTTTTACAACCTCATCTATCTCAATATCGCGCACAACATGATCACCGACGAGGCGGCAGTTGTCCACACCAGCGAGTTGCGAAATTTGCGCAAGTTAATTCTGTACGGCAACCCGCTTGCACATGCCGCGGTGACTTCATTCGATCACACAAAACTGGCCTATGACCCAGTGCCGTCGCTCAGTGCCCTTTTAAGCGAAAGACCTGCCGATCAAGTGGCAATGACCGTCATTGTTGCATATCCTAAAACGAAAAAGAAGAAGCTTCACTCGATGTCCTGCTACGAGCATGTCGAGATTTACAAAATGATTCCGAACGAAGTCGTGCTGCAGTCTCCATTTCGCTCCCGCGCAACCGAATTTTGCTGGGAAATAGCCCAGAGGCCGTCACCGACAATGAACTGCTTTCAAAGCGGCAGGCAAGTTTTTACTTCCAAGTAGCATGTAATGCCGAACGACTAACCTGGAAATGTGTTGTTGATGATCAGTCTGACACCCCGGCTACGCCTATAAAAAGCGTACGTGCCATTCCCTGTTTGAAGTTTGACGAGTTCCTTGTCTTATCACACTGTTCTTGTCGTCACCAGAACTCCGATACAGCTCTAACGACTCAACGTTCCTGACGGGCGTCGGCATTGAAGACGTCTTGACTGGGGCAGCAGAGGTAAGGCTTTTGGAATGTTGCACAATGTTGAATTCTGCTCATATTTTGTAATCGTCATTTTTTTCGAGTAGCTCCCTGCTGTTCCATCGAGCATGATCGCTCGATCTCTTGCAGCTGATTTGAGAGTAAGTAAAGTCTCACACAATGATAAAAGCAACGCGCTAAATGTTTTGCTACAGGTTTTACCAGCCATGAACACGCGAATGGCAGTTAATGCGCTCCGATATCAGCTCGAGCATCCTCTAACTTCACACGACGACTCGGATCTGTTCCCTTCACATTCTCAGCAGCCAACGCAGGCACAGTTGGTAAGTCAACGTTCAAGTAATTTATTCTCTCATGCTAACATATTTTTCCTGTCTAGCAACGGCAACGCCCTCGGCGTCCATTGCAATCGTCGAAAGACCAAGCAGCTTCGCCGGGACGTCGGCAATACATCAAAACCGATTCTTCTAAGCATAAAGGTGGGTGGTTTGATACCCGTTGTCAGGAATTGTACACACTCACAAGTAACAATGTTCGAATACGTTCAGGTTCACATGGAGTCGATGACGCGCTAACCCAATTGAGCCACCAAGTTGCTACTTCTTGGGACAAGCGAGCTTGTACGTCAATTGTAACTTTCAGTTTTGTGGTCAAGTATTCTAACTATTCTGCAGATGGTGTCGAGCAAGTTGATAAAGCGCTGGACTCCCTCGTTTCTACGGCTCAAAAGCTCAGTTTGACCTACAACACGCAGCAAGGTCCTGGTCAAACAAGGAGAGCGTGATACAAGTATTTTTTGCGAGATCAAATACGTCATCGTGTAAAATGCAAAACAAGTTGGCAGCTTTGACATCTCTATTATATAGCAAGACACAAGGGCCACATACTGACCTAGCAACAACCAGGAATGCAACTCCTGTGCCTTGGCCTCTTACGTAGACTTGTAGTGCGTTAGGCGATACAGCAACACGCGTCCTCGGGCGTTACCGACAGCAAAGTATCCGCTATTCGGACTGAAGTCCATCGCGGACACGTAGTGGAGCGGAGTGCGCGCTGTTGGCCAGTTCGAGAAGACCGTCAGTGAGGGCATGTGGACTAACTTCAGCGAGTCCTTCAAATCCATCGAGGCCATGGCCAAGATCTGCGAGTCGGCATTGAACTTGAGATGGTCGACACGGGTCGTGAGGTGCATCAACGCTTTCCGCGGCTTGGGCTTCGCTGAAAGCCCCGCGTTATCGTAGATGTTCACTACACCGCTCTTCGATCCTGTAGCGTAGTACTTGCCGCTGGCAGCGAGTGCGTGGTTGCCCAGACTGCCTTCATCGTCATGTACGTAAACACAGCGTCTGGTGCGCATATCCCACTTGTAAACCTGTCCGTCCGAACCAGTGCTGAGCATGTAGCGATCGTCCTCGCAGTAGACCGCAGATGTGACATCGCCGTTCATCTTCAGTGTGCCAATGGACTCGTACGACTTGGCAGACACGACATCCATGTAGCCGTTGCTGCCCAAAAACACAATACGCTCGCCGTTCGCGGACACCACAAACTTTTCACGCTTCTTTTCCTTTCTTCCGTAGAGCCCCGGGATCCTGGTAATCTTACCAGCCTCCATATCGTAAGAGAAGAAGTACGACCGCGGGCCAGAAAGCACCACGCGTTGGCCTCCAAGAGTAAACTTGGCATCCATAATCGGCAAGTCCTTGACAAACACGTTCTCCACCTTGGCGTTGTCTGTACCATCCACCTGGAAAAGGTGCAGCGTCTTGTCTAGTCCCGCTGTCAACAGCAATTGTCCTTTCGGGTGGAACTGCACCGACTGGATCACAGCATTGGACGGCGCGTGCTGATTAGCCTCCTTCATGCGGACGATGTCCAGCGTTCCTTGGGGCAACAGATCGCTCGAGCTCTCCAACATGTTGCCCGTAGTACGCGTCAGCTCCTCCTCGTCTTCACTGTCGTCCGAGTTTTCATGTTCGCCCAAGAAATTCTTCGGGTCCGCCCACGCCACAGATCCATGGGCCGACTGGTAGCTGCATCACACAACCATCATAATTAGCAATCAAAATAACAATAAATAGTGTCATCATAAGCACGTACTAGTTTTTGAGACGGTGGTGGAACTCCTTGCCGTCCACCACCGCGTCCTCCTCGGTCTTGCGGAACTTGCGCAGCTGCGGTTGATCCTCTAGATTCACCTCCACATCGTCGTCGTCATCGTCCACCCAGGCAGCGCGTAGTTTGCGCTTGGATTGGCTGTGGAGCTGCTGACTCGGCACTGGTTGCTTCTTGATGCTCTTGGTCTGGAAAATGTCAGCCGCCAGCAGCGTCTCCGCTGCAAATAAAGAATATGAAATGAAGATTAATCAATGTAGTTAATGGACGTGGTGATGAAGTGGCGATATACCTTCCGACGGAGCGTTAACGGGCTTGCCCATGCTGGAGCTTGTTGGTGTCTTCGAAGCGCTAATGGACACCAGTCAAACAATTGTTGGAAAACTCAATCGGCATATATCATATTTAATGTGGTACACACTTACGTGGAATAGCCAAGGCGGATGACACAGCTTGCTTTTATAAGCAAGTATATCTGTCAGGATGGGCGATATGCTCTTGCTGCTCGCCTCCACCTGTTTTTCTCATTATCGAAAAAACGCCCAAGGGCTAAGAATTCTTGTACAGGTCGTTGCGGCTGGACGTCATTCAGAGCAGATCCAGCGACAGGAGCGAGCTCATTCAAGACCAGAGTCCAAGTCCAAGGCCAAGAGTACCTCCACACCCCACAGGCAGGTGTCTGAGTGCAGAAGTTTGACAGAAAACCTTCTCGAATTTTGTGGAAAAAATATGATGTGCTCGACTGCCTCCAGCATGTCTTCCGCGGCCATTGAGCACCGTCTGGACGCCCCTCAAGGCAGCTGTAACTCCCCGTCCTCCATCTCCGACGTGGGGTTCGGTCTGCGCAGACAAGACGAGCCAGAAGCCCAAGAACAACAGCAAGGTAGCACTTCCTCACAAAATGCTAATATTTATTGATTTTTTCTAATACTTTATGTTGGTTTTTTCTTACAGATTCAAGTCCAGTCCATCGTCAAAACTGTAAGCGATGCTGTAGCAGTTGATGAGCCTGCCCAGCCGCATGGTAGTGGTGCCGTGTCCTCAGAGGCATCCGTTGATATTAATGAGGCTCTTGCGCATCCTGTGAGCAGCTCCGGGTCGCTCAAGCGCAAGGCTGAAGTCGCTCAAGATAGTGACCAAGCGAAAAAAGACAAAGGTGGATGATGCTCTTGAAGCGACGGAGGAAGTGAGCACCCCGTCCTCCTATGTGTGGACTGATGAGGAGGAGGATGCTCGTGATGGTGGCTTTGCTGATGGTTTTGCCTCTGGTTGTGTTGAGTCCGACGCTACTGATGTTGAATACAGCAGCGAGTCGCCCGCCGCAGCCGCCGCACGCTCTACATCGAGTACTGGAGCCGGACCGACGAGTGCAAGGAGCGCAAGTGGGACCATCTCGATGAAATCGCAGACAACTACGGCTCGGCCGAGGACCACATCTTCGCGACTACTCTGAAGGGTAGGACCGCGTTTTGGAGCCCAATATGTTTCCCTATGACACTCCTGCAGGGATCGAGCACTGGACGCTGTGGCATGAAAGATTTGAACCATGAACAGGTGAAGCAGTATGTGGAGAACTGGATCGACGCCAACGCGCCCCATGTGGAGAGGTGGAACTATGACGACAACCCGGAGCGGTCCATCGACATTTTTCACGTTCATGTGTACTTCCAGGTGCCGGAGGGACGGACTGTGCTGCAGGGCCGCAAGGTGGAGGATCTCGTGCACGAGTTGGACTGACTGGATCCGTTCTCTCTTGCTCTGTACTCTGTGCAGGGCTTGTGCCGCTACTCGACCATCGTGCGCTTTAAGTTGTCTGACGTGGCATCACCTCATCGGCCTCGACAGCCATTATTTATGTCGGCAGCGCAGCCACGTAGCAGCCGAGCGAGTGTGGCGCCACCTCACTTTCCGGAACTCTTGCCTAGATCGGAAGCCCAGTCTTCATTTTTGTAATAAAGCGTTTTTTTCAATGATACGTCATGTACAAAAGTAATGTTGAGGGGCAACATGACTTTCGAATTTCGTTAATACAATTTCCAAGCTATTTTGATTGGTTAAGTTTCTTTTGTTATTCCGCAACGCAAGAAGCATGGCGAGCAGGGCTGCCCTTGCGGACGACGTTGATGTGGAAGCGGTGGCCGCCTCCCGCGTGCGCTCGCAGAGCCTCGTGACCACCACGGACGCGCCGCCGCTGCTGGTCAAGAAGCGCCGCACCAAGAACTACCAGCTGCGCGAGGACATCGCCCGCTCCAAGCGCACGACGGTCGTAAACCTGCCGCCCTTCGAGCCGCGCACTTTCGACACGTGGGACGCCTTCATCCAGGCCTGGACCGACTACATGAGCCACACC
>JAAVTG010000424.1:0-55652 GCA_011947345.1 Phytophthora quininea
GGATCCTAAGAGAGTACATCACTCAGGAGGGTCACCGTCTCGAGGCAGCTCCACGTCCTCCTACAGCTCTAACCAACGCTGTCTCCTGGAGAAGCGAAGGCATTAAGCACCGCAAGAACGAGATCTTTCTCGACGTGGTGGAGAAGCTCAACCTACTGGTCTCTAGCAACGGCACCGTGCTGCACTCGGAGATCATTGGCGCTGTCAAAATGAAGAGCTTCCTGTCCGGAATGCCCGAGCTGAAGCTCGGTCTGAACGACAAGGCGCTGTTTGAAGCCACCGGCAGGTCCTCTAGCAAGGGCAAAGCCGTCGAGATGGAGGACATTAAGTTCCACCAATGCGGCTCGCGCGCTTCGAGTCGGACCGTACGATCTCCTTCATCCCGCCTGACGGAGAGTTTGACCTCATGACGTACCGTCTGGCCACTCATGTGAAGCCTTTGATCTGGGTGGAAGCCGTCGTGGAACCGCACTCGCGCTCGCGTATCGAGTACATGGTGAAGGCCAAGTCGCAGTTCAAAAGCCGGAGTATCGCCAACAACGTGGAGATCGTGATCCCCGTGCCGCCGGACGTCGATTCACCGAGCTTCAAGTGCAGCATTGGCTCGGTGACGTACGTGCCCGACCGCGACGCCATCGTCTGGTCCATCAAGCAGTTCAACGGCTCGCGCGAGTACCTCATGCGCGCACACTTTGGTCTCCCAAGCGTGGACAACCACGAGGCCACAGACGACTGGAAGGCTCCGATCCAAGTAAAGTTTGAAATCCCGTACTTCACGGTCTCGGGCATTCAGGTGCGGTACCTCAAGATCATCGAGAAGAGCGGCTACCAGGCCCTGCCGTGGGTTCGTTACATCACGCAGAACGGCGACTACCAGCTACGCATGTCCTAGGAAAACGAAAGGAGGTGGCTAAAATACAGCAAGAGTGGATGGGTCAACGAGCATTCGACAGGTAGAGGATTAGAAGGCGCGTTGACTTTGACAGAGGAAGCACACGGTGCGTGCGCTAACATCGTGAAGCATGTATATGAGTGGATGTTGCCGTTGTGGTGAGTTATATGCGTTGCAGGAAAAATATGATCATTGACATCAAACTCCTCGGACACTGACAATGAGCGAATAAGTAACTGCTATCCTGATCCCAAGTTGGGCCCACCTCACCTACGACTAATTGGAAAGATGGAGCGGAGTGCCATGCTCCATCGCGTTGGAAGCAGTGACATTTTCGAGGACAGATCCTATTCCGTCGATGAAGCGTAAGACATCTCCTGTGGAGATGGTATAACTTTAGTTAGGCACGACCTCATTCTTCTTTTTGCCTTCAACGACCAAAGACCAGCAAAGAGGAATGCGGTGGCTTCAAGTGCAGCTCGTCATCGGCACGATGTTCACGGTCTCCATCCTCTCCAGCTTTACGACTCGAGACGAAGAATCGGTCTACGTCAAAGAGATGCAAGCGACTATGAAGAAGCGTCCTTCGCCAGCAAAGAAGGTTCCAACGACCAATGCCTCTACACTCAAGACTATGGTTTACTCGATCGCCTGGCCAATTCCTCGCAGACGTTTTGCACTGGTGCAGGTGACTCGTCGCCATTCACGTTTTACTCGATCCCGGAGGTGGATCTGAAAGCCACACAGCTCTCAAACTTCATGCTGGACATGCGCAACACAAGAGTTTCCCGAGAAATCGCCTCGCTAATCAACGACGGCATCGACCACGACCCGAGATTCAAGTATGCGCCCGGTATTGCCTTCTGCACTTGCGCTGGACAGCAGGACGGGATGCATGGAGTCCCCAACATTTGGAGCCCTCACCTAGATGGATTCGCAAACCCCACCGATCCTGTTTGCCAGTTTCCTCTTCCCGACACAGCTGATCGTAAGATGCTGACACTTTCACGAGCTGTCATCGTAGCTCGCCGTGACGACCACAACCCGTTCTTCCAGATCTCGACCATTTTCAACGCCTGGATCATGATAAACGTCATCGGTTGGGACAGAGGTTCGACGCAGCTCGTGACACTTGACCGCGGCCTACCAAGTCCTGTGGATGACCTACGTCACGCAGTCCTCGGCCCTGAACGTCCGGTTATTGACGGTGAGACGTTCCAACATCAAGCAGTTCACCTCGAGTCCGCATTGGTGGCTCCGTACGAGGCCACCGGACCGCTCATGAGCCACTTGGACGATGATCAACCGTGCTTTGATAATGCTTTGATCGCAGACTTTCGAGACATCGCACTCAACAGTATGCGAGTCGTGCCGATTCACACAAAGATCGATCCTCAGCGGTGTCTTGTCACGATTATCTCGCGGAGACCTTACGGTGGACGTCGCGTCCAGCGCGTCTGGCAGAACGAGGACATCATCTTGCAACTCATGCGCAACGACTACAAAGACGCCTATCAGTTCGGCGAGTGCGAGTTCCAAGCTCTCGACTTTGTCAACATGACCATGCAAGACCAAATGCGCGTCATGATCGACAGCGATATTGTGATTGGTATGCACGGCGCCGGAATGGTCAACGTCATGTGGACGCGACCGGAGACGCTCGTCATTGAGATTTTCCCACGATTTCGAAAGCGATGGGGATACCGCAACTTGTGCCAATACCTCGGCTGCTTGTGGCATGATTTCCGTGGAGGCCGCGACGTGTTTGTGCGTACGACCGACCCGAACGGCATGGATAAAAGCATTCCGTACATGGAGTGGAAGAGGTTCTTCGACCCGCTTTTCCGCGGCACTATCAGCAAACTAGAAAACGGCGCCAGTCGAACGTCACTTAGACACTAGAATCGTACAATAAAAACAATGAATTCCAAATAATTTCTTATCGAAGTCATGGAACACGTGCGTCGAAAGTGCTATCCTGTATTGTTACTTTTCAAACTTGTGGCTGGATTTTCGGTTTACGCTCTCGCATTTCCAAAGTCCACCGTCGGTTGACGGTCTTCACTCACGATCTGTATTCGTGTGGTGTGTTGCTCATGTACGTGTGCGTCAGTCTGCTGCGCCATCAAAAACCGTAGCGATGCCACGACTTCTGTTAGCAGGAAACGACCTACTTCAACCTAGCAGAAGTCAAATGTGTCGCGCCATCTCGTCGAGTTGCACCGTGGACTTCCAAGCGATTCAACGCTCGAAAGCAGTTGTCCACAACTTCGGCAAAAGCGTCCACTTGCAAGAACCTGATTATGCCACGTTCCAGTGTCGTCATTCGTAAGATCCGCCACGTCAGACGCGGCGCTAAAACTGTTCAACGCGGCAAACTCGCGAAAGCTTCCGCACCCCCAGCACTAAAGAATTTAGCGATCGTCCACCATTTTCAATATCTTTCCCACTGTGATTGCGAGACATGAAGGTAAATTGCACGAAAGTCTCGCAATCTTATGAGTTGTCAGTATTCATTGCTATTAAGTCCAGGTTTTGTCACCATTTTCAAATCATTTTTATTATCAGTCCTTATTTATTGTCGTTAAGGACAGGGTAAATATTACAAACAATGATATATTATCCTCATTAATAAAACTAAGTTTTCTATATAAAAATAACTTTTCCGCCCATACGACACAATCAGGCGAAAAGGAGTCAAGAGCGTCAAGAAGTCAGCAGCTTAGTCTCGAATTGCGCAGCGCTATGACGGATGCCATGGACGCCGACAACGTGCAGGGCAAGTGGATCGGCCTAGGCATCGTCATCGGGTCGGCCGTGCTCTCCAACCTGGGTGTCAACGTGCAGAAACTCTCCCACGTGCGAGTACGGACGCCAGCAACCTTTGCTACAACGATAACAAATAATACTAGTAACAACATGAAAACTAATGTAACAGTGTTTACGTAGGAGGAGGAGCGGCCGATCTTCGAACGCCGCGTGTATTACACTCGTCCGGTGTGGCTCGTGGGGCTGATTTTGATCGCTCTGGGGGCTATCGGAGACTTTGAAGCCTTGGGGTTCGCCCCACAAGCTCTCGTGGCGGCTGTTGGAGGCGGCTTTACAGTTCTAGCCAATGTGTTTTTCGCCCATTTGTGGCTGGGCCAAGTCTTGACCAAGACGGACCTGATGGGCACGGGTCTCATCATTATTGGGGTCGTGCTGAGCACAATGGGCAATGAACCAGACCAGCAAATGTCACTGTTGGAGCTAGAGAAACAATTTTTCCAGTTGGGGTTCCTCGTTTACCTCGGCGTTATGGTAAGATTTTATTATTACTATTTTTATGTTGAAGCTGACAATGACGTTTTGATATAATAGACGGCAGTGCTTGGAGGCATTTTCGGGCAGATTGAAGCCATTTTACGGCTACCGAGAGCAGTGAATGAAGCCAAGTACCGACTGCTGCCGTTCATGTACGCTACGGCGTCAGGGATCTTTGGATCTTTTTCGGTCCTGCTAGCCAAGGTAAGAAATTGCAAAATATTCATTAACTTTGGATGTGGATTTAACATTTTTATTTATTGCTGCAGTGCGCGTCAATCTTGCTGATTCTGACGGTCAGTGGAGAGAACCAGTTTGTCTACATCACGACGTACTTGTTCACGGGCGGCATGATGTGCACGCTGGTCCTGCAAACGGATCTGCTGAACCGCGCCATCATGGCGGGAGATACGTTGAGTGTTTTCCCCATGTTCCAATGCTTCTGGATCGGGGTATGTTTACGCAACAATTGTTACAACGGTTGTTGCTGGAACTAATTCTTTTGTTTTCAATCGAGCGTCATTGGTGGCGTCGTATTTTACGAAAAGTACGCGCTTCTCCTTGTTCGACTGGATCTGCCTGCCGATCGCTTTGTCCTGTAAGTTATTCATTTTTTATTTATTTATTGTTGTATATTGAATTCTAACGTCGTTTTGTAGTCATCATTGCGGGTATTTACCTTTTGGCGAAGCATGGCGAGGAGGACGACCCTGAGGACCCGGAACACCCGACGCCTGGCCACCGTGCGCACCTGACCGGCCACTTTGGCGCCCTCATGCCGCTTTCACCGCAAGGACACTCGTACAGTGGCTTCAGTCGGAAAAGCTTCGATGATAGGGAAAATGAGTGCACTCCGCTGCGTTCTAACGGCCAGATAATCGACCATGGCTATACGAACGACAGGAACAATGGACACTGGAATGCCCACGGTAGAAGGCTCCACGTCGTCGACCTCGAGCAACAGCGTTACAGCGGATCAATCTAAATATCCGTGGCGGAAGAAAATGCAGCAGAAATCATACTAGGAAACACACACAAACACGTACATGACGCCCATAGAATGTAGGATGAAGTGTCGCCATGGTGTCAAGACCAAACTGCGATGTAGGTAAAAGACCACGAATTGGATGTATTTGCCAAGCTACGAAGTGCTCCAGGTCTGTGACGAGACGCAGATAACTTCAACGTCTGGAATGTTGGTATATGAATGACGTTACAACGCTCGGTCTGCGTTGTTCACTTCCCAATTCTCCCTCAAGACCAGACCCCAAGGAAATCAATTATGCTGTCTCTCGTTCGACGTTCTGAGCTCCAAGTGGCGAATCTCTCGCGGTCGATGAGTTTCAAAGTTCGAGTTGGAGCTGTGCAACAGCCAGAGGTTCCTATTTCCAAGCAGCAGCGACTGCAGCAGACGTGGACGATCTCCGGAACGGACTCACTGGAGAAACTTCGAGTGGCGACTCCAGGACTGACCTACGTCTCGGTCGCTCCAACGTCGTTTTTCGCGGACGTGGCGAAGACTCAAGGCTGCAGTCTCGACCAACTCGTCGCTGTGGCTCGAGTCTCAAGTGATGCAACAGACTTGCTGGAGCGTGCAGAGATTTTCCCACGAGGTTCGAACCGACTTTTGATCGGCTTCTCTCTTCGACCGCCTCAAGGCTGGCCGGTTGAAAATCCGGCAGCGTTGGGGCAACATCTTCTGACGGAATTGTTCGTCCGTGAAGACTCGGAGTTGCGCAATATCGGGGCATTTGGCGGTGGTGATCTGGTGGTGGATGGTGTCGAGAACGGCAGTGTCTTGGTGGATGACCGTCCTTATGGTAAGATCAAACTGGCTGCGCTACGTGGCAGCAGAGTGTTCGTGACCCAAGAGCAGGCGATGCGACTCAATGAAGTTGATTTGCTTGCTGCGCAAGGTGGACAATTGTCTCTATCGACAACGGAACTAGTTGCCAAGAAGCGGGTTCGTGTAGCAGTGGCAGGAAGCTGGGACGACTCCAACGTGACGGTTCAAGCGTCCAAGTTGTCAATTCCAAGTCTTCGCATCGCTGTGGCGGGCTTTGGGAACGTGCGCTTCGCTTCCATTTCTGACGAGGCTCAATGCTCGTGTGGGAATCAAGCGCTTGCCGTCGCTGGCAGCGGTAGGATCGACACTGGAGATGTAGCATCGCAGCGTGCAAAGGTGGCGGTTGCTGGACCTGGTTCAGTGACTCTGCAGACTTCGGACTCGTTGACGTTTGGATCGTTCGGCGCTGCCAAGGTAAACTACCTAGAGCCAGAGCCCAAGCGTGTTTGGGGAGGGTCGAGCTCGCTCCGAGCCGCGAACGAAGCGACGAAAGCCCAGCGCAAGATCGAGCACGATGCCATCACGTCTGCTACTTCTCCAACCCGTGAAAGCGCCTTTGAGGATCGAATTGGTACTCTTCACCGCTGGATGTGGGCACCCTGGTCTCCATTCCGTCCACACGGATTCCATCGCGAAGCGATGGGTCATTTCAAGCGCTGGCGTTCGGACGAGAACTCGTATTGATGAGAAGTGTCCATGCTGGATACTTTTCGTTACGCCTAGCTATGGCACGATGGTGACGAAGCTCTTGACAAAGGTGAGGCTACTGCTGGTTTGTCATGCTGAGCAAAGCGCATGCGTAGATCTTACAAGGCTACTACCAGCTGCAATGCGTTGGGACTCGACAAATTGATACTTTACCAATGAGCTGTAGTCGGTTCCTCCTCCGTTGCTTCTGCTTTCCCCATCGGTCATTCTCTAATTCGCTTCGTCGAGTCAAGAACCCCAAGAACCAACCAGCAAGAATGCAACTCGTCAAGGTCCTCATGGTCGCCGTCGTCGCCATGCTCGGTGTGGCTCAAGTCAGTGCCGAAACGCCTGAAAACCCAGGCCTGCGCAACCGTGGTAACCTCCCTGGAACGGAAGGCTCAAGAAGGACGACCGACCGCAAGTAGTGGGCGACCTGGACAGACAAGCTGCAGCTTTAGCTGCAATACGTCAGACCTTCAACACTTTGCTTCCCTATCACTTGTCCGTTTTCTTTGATTTCAAAGACAAAAATATAGGCGATCGATTCCTCCCAGATACATGCACGGATCGAGTTCTCTTCCTCACTTGCCCCCGTAAAAGGCGTATTTTCAAAATCCAACACGTTCCTATCGCCACCCAGGTCTGCTACGGATGAGTTCGAGTCGCCACAAATTCCTTCACCTCGTGATAAACTCCGCTCGTCTTCTCACTGGGCCAACCGATTCCGATCTCAGTCAAAAGATGAATTTGTACGTGGAGATGTAAATCCCTTACTTGAACGCTTCGAAGACACGACTTTGTATCGTCAACCGAATCGGAAATCCTTGCAGACTGTGCTGGATGAAATGAACTCACGATCAGGGTTATTATCTTCCAAGACTACTGCCGACGGCTCGAAATTGTCAGCTTTACGTCGCCAAGCGAGCGGTCTAATAGAAGTCCGACGACTTCATCGACAAAACACCGTGACGGACGTAGCAAAAATTCTCATCAAGAAGAATATTCAAGCGAAATCAACAGCTCTGGAGCCGCCACCGAAGATCGTTCCCACTCGCTTTCTCTTTGACGGCACACGTTGGTCTCGATCTTCTCGCTGTGACTATTGCAATTTTTCTGGAGGAGAATTGGAATGTGCTACATGCAATGTCGTAGCGCACGTGAGATGTTATTTAGCAGCTTACGAACGCGACGACAAGAAGTCCAAGCACACTTTTGTGGCCCCGACGTCAACAGGTTCTCCCTTCTCTTCATGGCTGTGTTCACATTGCCACATGGGATTAAAACTTGAATACGACGAGCGTTCCGCTGATGCACGTGCTGCTTTCTTAGCAGCTCAACGACAAGTTCTTTCAAGCGCACTAACAGCTTACGTGAGGATGAATCGTGATGCGGCTACGTTCGCAGAGAAGAGAGCGTGTATCATTAAAATTCAAGCGGCTTTACGCGGTCGAATCGCTCGCCAAAGGTTTGTCGAGGTACAACGCACACGACTCAAGCCGTACGCTATCGATTCATTTCGCGTCCATGCAACTTTCCCGAATGGAATTCAACCGAACTTGGCCGATGGTTTAGGCCTGGGACTTGGAAGTTCATCCACTTTGGAAGAACTTCGTCTAGGTAATGGGTTTTCTTGCAATCCATTCATGTATGTGAGTGTGGTTGCTGGGGACGATGATGATACCCAGCTCTTCTGCTTCGAAACAAGCGTACGAAAACCGGTAGGCAATAATGGATCTACCGGAGCCGATCTTGATATCGTTTGGCCTGAAAAATGTTTGTTCCTGGAGCGGACGGCAACTCGACTTTCTGCTTTACACTGCTAAGTAAAAATGGTCCCAACACATTTTTCCTGGGCCAAGCTGTGCTACGTCTTCTTGAAGCGGAGGAAACATGGCGTACTGGGGTTTCTACAGAGTTGGAGCTGATGGATCACGTGGAAATCTTCCCAAGACAGCTCAACACCAACTTCTTCGTCTTGCAGACACTGGAGGGAATGCTTCCTCACTTATCGATGATATTGACAATAAAAACTATGGCGACAGCTCTACAGCAAGGGAAACCTCGTTGGGTTCTTAATGTGAATCTACGGCCATTTAGCGATCAGAACTCGCTCTGTGGGTACCTGAACATGAAAACGACGTTGGAAAGTTTCCATACCAGTGCTCGGTGGTGTGTTCTTTCCGATGGAGTGCTTCGAATCTACCGACACTTTGGCGTCACGCTTGCTTCTGACATTGTCGACATGACGGAGGCGACCGAAATTCGTGTGATACCAATCGCATCCAACAAAGCATCAACGAAGAAGACACAGATTTCTTTAGAAAATGACGACGGAAGTGAACCAGCAAACAGTTGCAAGCAAGACAAACGACCAGCTCCAGAGCTGACAGGACACTGCTGCTTGACCATTCACCATCTCGGCAGACTCTATTTGTTTCAGTTCGATAAGAAACAACAGCTACGAGAATGGCTGAAGAAACTTCAAAGTGCCCAAAAGTTTAGCACTTCATGAAGACGAAAGCTTCACGATACTACAGTACACTGCTTACGCTACCAGCCGGGATGAAAACTCATGCAATCATGTGGATTATTGCTCCCTTACGCTATATACATGCAAAACGAGATTTGAGTCACGCTGGCCATAGATTTCTTATAGATGGTCCTAGCAGAGCACGCGTGTAAATCTCCCAAAATACAGTAAAACGTAAAGCTGTCGATGCTTCTGCTCTTCCAACTGCAACAGGAATTATCTCTTTGAGCCTCGCCAGATTGACACGTTGTTGTTCAGGGAGTTGACGCTCTTTATCTCGCATTCTCCTATTCGCCTCGTCGAGTCAAGAACCCCAAGCAAACAAGCAGCAAGATGCACTTCACCAAGATCCTCGTTGCCGACATCGTCGCCGTGCTCGGTGTGGCACAAGCCGCTGAACACCTTGAACACCCAGGATTGTACAACCGCAACAACCCTGGAATGGAAGGCTTCAGAAAGAACGGCCGCAAGTAAATGGACGACCCAGACAGACAAGTTTTGTCGGTTCCAGCTGTCGATTTGAAAGTAGACCCCCCACTAGACTTTGTCTGTACACATAATCTACAGCACTTTTTCCAGCAGTTCGTTGGACTTGGTATGATTTGTTCTGCCTGTGCTTCAAAAATAAGAAGACAAATATTTTGGCAAGCGCCAGTTCAGCTAAGGTGTTCGGTAACTTTTCGCTAAATGTAATTGAAGCATTGGTGCAATTTTAAGACAATGAAGTGGTCTCTTTCAAGGTCATCTAGAGATCCGAAATTCACGCTGGGGGTACTCAGCAAGAATAAAAATAACGCGAAATCGACAGTGTTGAGGCCACCAACCAAGATCGTTCCGACACGATTTACAGTTAATAGCCCACAGCGCTTTCGTGATGAAGCTTATTGCAGTATTTGGCAGCGTCGTTTGTCTACTTGTTTGGGTTATCAACTTTTAGTTATCCACATGATAAATCGATCAAACGTCACAACCTTTTTCACAGAAGAAAATACAGCAGCAAATGGACTAAACCTTGTTTGGCCGTCCACCACTCTACAGTTTTAGTTGTACAAACGCACCTCGCGAGGCCGATAACAACAAGATTGGAAACCAAAACTGCATCTACCTGCAAAATGACCACATTCTCTGAAAGTATGTTGCAAAACGTGTGATGTCAGAAAGACGCCATTTCTGCTGTCAATGCGATAATAGCTTTTGTTTCGAAACTTGCGCTGGTTTCTAATCCTATGACAGTTCTGGCAAAGCACACGTGTAGAGCTGACACGAGCTCAGGCAATGGTTGTATTTGAACTCAACAGATGGATACTGTTTTTCCGTTGATCTGAAGCGGTTCCTTCAAAATTGTCTGACGCTGTTGTTTAGTCAATGAGCACCTTCGAGAATATTTAAGAGAATCCCTCGCAGAAATTGTAGGGACCATATTATCGTTGATATTACTCATTTCCGCCAGGAATGAATTGTTGGGGAGATTAAAAGGAAGTTCATCGCATCTATGGCAGGGGTGGAAAACGAGGTGGGAGTACTACTTCCGCAATCCGTGAAAGTATATGAGATAAGTTTACCATTGCATCGATATCCGCGCGGGGCCCGTCACGAAGCGATACATCTCTGCAGTCGCTACCGTTCGAACGGCTAGCCTCAGCATATTGTCGAGACGTTAATGAGCTCACGTAGCTCTTGTAAGGGTTTTTAAAGGCATTCGCATGCATGATACAAGTACTTTTCGTACTCGCCTAGCTACGATACAATAACGCGTTGGGACTCGACAACCTGATACTTTCCATGGGAGCTTTTTCAGAATCATCATTCTCCGATTTGCTTCGTCCAAGTCAAGACCCTCAAGCAAACCAGCAGCATGATCCAACTCGTCAATATCGTCGTTGTCGCCATCGTCGCCGTGCTCGGCGTGGTCCAAGTGAGCGCTGAAAACCCAGGCACATTCAATCGTGGATACATCAAAAACAAAATACCGAAGTACACAAGCGCGGTCTGAAGAACCCAAGCTCTTGCGGAACCTCTCTATTTGTTAGGATTGCTATTTTGCTGGAGGGGAATTGAAATGCCCTTTGTTCAGGTATCACCTGCGGAGGTTTACCTTTGGCAGCAGTTGTCTCCCAGTAATTATTCTAATGGACATAAGTCGGCAATGGATATTTTCACGTTAGTGAAAATAGCTTTTCAAGTGGAAGGAGAAAATCGAAACCAACGCAGAAGACGTAACCACTAAGAGGCCGTAGAGCATAGCGATGACGGCGATGACAAGGAGCTTGGTGAGTTCCATCTTGTTGTTTGTTGCTTGGGGTTCTTGCCTCGACGATGAGAATTGGAGAATGTTCAATGGGAAAACACCAACGCAGCTCTGAAGCGCGTGCGCTCTTCATATGAGATTACAGAGCCAACTTCCGGAATCGTAATCCTGATCGGTGCCGAAATGGTTTTGGAATGATTTCTGTGAAAACCAGTGTTGCCAAGGTAAATCTCGGTTGGTATCACCTACCTGACCGAAGTACATGTGAGTCCCCTTCAGCCAAATGGCAGCGAAAAACTTCGCGTGCTATCAAAGAGAAATTGTGTTAGTAAACATCGCTTCATTTCTTCAGAATGTTCATCGCTGTGATACTGGAAATGCGCTTGTTGACTTCGGAGATATTTGTTTGGTTCTGCCTGTTCCGTAGCTTCGAATTCCAAGAGAGAAATTTCGCAGTTGAGTGTCAGTTCTTGGTACGCGAAGCAGTAGACACAAACAAGGAAATAAAAGTGTGCTGATGTTACTGACAACTAGTCTAGCAAATAAAAGTTTATCTGCTTTCGAGCTGCATTTGGACCCGTCCACTCACGCGAAATTCACCAATTTGATTGTCCATTACGCGCGGGAGGCGTGCTCTCCAGTGTAGCACGATTGAATGTGCCCGGGCTTTCAGCGCTCACTTGAGCCACACCGAGCATGGCGACGATGGCGGCAACGACGATATTGACGAGTTGCATCTTGCTGCTGGTTTCCTTGGGGTTCTTGACTTGACGTGAAGTAGGACACAAAGGGAACAACATACCAATTTCAAGGCGGTAAACTTGCATTTGCTTTGGCTTATTTTCTGGCGTGCTGTTGAACTTTGACATTTGTTGGCCCAATGTCGCCTCCGGAAATCGACTGGGAAGTCTAGTCACGCTGTTGCTCGAGTCGGATCGGATTCACGCGGTTGTAAGGGCTTTGGTGCTCCCTGATCACCCTCGCGTTGACCATCGCTACGCCCAACAGGGCAACGAAAGTGACGACGAAAAACTTGGGAATCGACATCGTGGGGTCTGAAGGTTTGGGTAGTTGGAGAACGTGTTGCTGTCCGGAGTCGAATTCAGAAATGAAAAACCCAAGCAGTTGAGCATATTGACCGAGGAAAGTCTGGCGAAGATAAAGATGAGCCAAGCAAATCTCCGCGTTCTCTGCAGGAGCCGTACCCAAAACAGGACAACATGACGCTAAACGTGTTTGCAGCATTTTTCTCATGAACTTCATACATACGACGAAGTCGATAGTCATGCATTCGAATTTTTATGAAGTTCTGTATCTCCTGCGCCCACGTACGATAGCAGCAACGAAGTTCGTGAAAACATTGTCCAGGCGACTCGTTGATTTTGCTGTTCTCCTCGGATTGCGCAGTCGTACTAGTCCGGAAGCTCGTTCATGCTGGTAGTAACGCGGGCGATTGTCGGCGAGTTACATAATAAAAGGACTGTTGAAGCTCTCAACCAGGATCGTAAGAAACCTGAACTTGATCTGGAAACTTGTGGGTACCATCGACTCAGTCGACTCAGTCGTCTCATTGTGTGTAGAATACTCGCGTCAGATGCACGATTTGTTATCATCATTATCATCACTGCGTTTATTGCACTGCGGAATGGTTTGTGTTGCTGATGTTTTGTGTTAGAACACGAATTGATGCACGTAATGGCCACTTCTCCTTGTTGAATCGGGCCTTCGTAAACGGTTTCGTCGAATGTCGCTCGAAAATTGCAACCTGGTGCGCGAATATCCCCCACCCACCTGAAAACAAAATCTATGAGCAGATCACTTTAAAATATTCTGGGATTGGCCCTAGAGACCCAAAGTGAAAACACACTACACTCGACAAAAAGCTACAGCCATGACTAGGAATGGATACCCGAGCAAAACACAAAGAACGATTGCTGCTGTCACTTCAACACGATATTGAACAATTCGTCCCAGTACAGTGGGGGACACCGTAACGAGCAGAATTGTCGTTATGTTTCTACAATCCCCCCATAGCAGCATTCTACCTTTTGAGACTCCGTAAGTTGCTTGTCCACAGGTATAAACTCACGATTAACCCGCATGACTAGCCATCCACTGTGCTGGCTCGGAATTGCTCCTATACAGACTCGTTAGCTTGTGAATCGAGGTTTTCATTCTAAGCGTACAGTTGATGTGTACCAGTCCAAGTATTAGAGGCTGTGTCGCTGGGAACCCAGAGTAGTGCGAGGTAGCGCGAGTATATCTTAATAAATTCGAACGGTACTACGCC
Organism: Phytophthora quininea; assembly: GCA_011947345.1. Taxonomy (NCBI): domain Eukaryota; phylum Oomycota; class Peronosporomycetes; order Peronosporales; family Peronosporaceae; genus Phytophthora; species Phytophthora quininea. The sequence continues at coordinate 13,800 of JAAVTG010000424.1, forward strand.
TCCGCGTGCACGTGGCGAGACTGCGGTTACAAGAATGAACAACAAGAGCCACAAACTCATCAATGATTGTTGTTGAAGCACTTGGAGTCACGTGCCACTCACGGTTGGCTTACGATAAAACTAAACAAAACAGAAATCGGATGTCAGCTGTCCACGAAGTCGTAATTCATTACCGGAAGTACAATACCTTACGTAGTCGGACAGATGGGCTTTATCGAAATAGTACTTCTTTAAGTAGTATGTGAGAGCTTTTGAGTTTGTGTATTCGAAGTAAGTGTATTCATCAGTTTTCGATTTCAATATGAGGCCGTTCAAACGCCTCGAGGGCACTGCCTCGGTTACTTGCTGAAGCGGTAGATGACCAAACAGCAATATCCTGCCGATGAGTCATTGGTCCGTCAGTTTTTAGCTGCTTGAATTCCCTCTGCATCTTCGGGCGGAAGCTGTGATATAATCCTGATCGATATTGTATTCGATACCCTTTTGAAGATGTTTTCAATCGTTTTCCGTAGGGGCTGTTTTTGATTGAACAGCAGTCGAATAATGAATACAGCACTTGTGGTTTGGGCTGACAGAAGAATCTATCGACACTGCAGTCACGAATGCTTTCAATAGTGTTGATATGACTAAGACCGCATCGTATAATTTCAACGATACCGATACTACGGTAGACATGAAAAATAATCGTGGGCATCGTCGCAGCACTGCTACTGCTGTTTGCTACTTCTGCTGCCGCAGTAAACGGCAGAGTGCATTACGAAATCAATACGGTGCCGGATTCTAAGTAAATTGTCATGTCGTGCTGATTACCAGGCATGCTCAAACGGGGCATTTTGAAAGTCGCTGGGATTTGATGTAAAATGGGCAGAGTTGGGAAACTTCAAAGGGGCATTGCACAGGAAATGTATTGAATTGCCAGAAAACCCTAAAGGGCACTAGCTTACGCATGGAAATGTAAGTGAGGTTAGCCTACGCACGCTCTGTTGGATCAGAAACTCACTGTTGTGCTATAACCTTCTTGCTTGACTCGAATCTGTCCGCCAGCTCCATGACTTCGAAGTATTGACGCGCTTGCAGTTCTCCTGTGGACCAGCTACACCGTTTAGCGTACTGAAATCCCCTTCCACGGTATGGGTTCCTGGAGCAATACTTGTGAGGCCAACAGAAAATTCGATGAGCGCTCCAAATTCACCACAAGGTTCGACTTTAGCCCACGCGTCTTCAAGCGACAGATCACCTTGATCCTTCACCTTTCTGCAAACATCACGCTTTAGCTTGTATTCGTGGATCAGGTTCTTGCGCTGGCTCCAGATCTCCTCGGTTGCCAATTCACCTAGGTGCTCTTGCAATTTTGCTGAATGAGCGATCAGCAGACGACGGAACGCTCCATCCGTACACTTCACGATGTCAATCGAGGCGCATCGCGGGTTTCTGCTGCAATATCGAGCTTGATATCGGTAATTCCGTCGATCATCACGGTCTGAGCTGTACTAACAGCTTCCACCAAGTCTTGCTGACTCGTTGATTGCTGGGATTCAGTCGGTTCATTTACTTCATTGAGTTGTGGCATGTCTTCATCCTCGTGGGAACTCGGGGTATCTTCGTCTACCATGTCCGCCAGATGCGCTGAAACTTCCAAAGCCTCTTCGCCGTCTTGATGCTCGTGGATGTTTTGTAACGTGCTCTGCTTCGTGCCCCACACGCTGGGCTTTAGTCGACCAGTGCTGATCGCGGATATTCCAGTAGTCCTTTTGGCCGACGAGGTCTAATGTCGATCCCTCGTGCCGATGTACGCCCGACTGGCAGTACACCAACTTTTATTTACCCAGATTCAACCTGTTCCAACTGCGGCTGTCGAGTCTAACCTGTCGTGCCCTGCGCTTTGATAGACACTCCTGCTGTCCTCGCTCGAACTCCGTCCAGCACGCTCGACCTCCACCTGCAGTCCGTCCAGTAGTGACTCTCCGCGGTGCGTCCACGGCAGATCGCCACTCGTCCAGTGTCGTCCGTCAACCAGAAGTTTACCCAAGTGTGTCAACACTCCCTCCAGCCGATCGCTCAACCAGAAGTTTACCCAAGTGCTTCAACACTCCCTCCAGCCGCCGTCCAGTCCAGTTCCAGTGTCGTTCGTCCAACTAGAGGTTTGTCCAAGCGCGTCACCGCTCGCCTCCAGTCGTCCGTCCGTCCAGTCCAGTTGCTAGCCCACGACAAGTGGTGTCGTGCAGGCTGTCGTCGTGTCGGTCCTCCCCAGTTGCTGCTGCTGCGAACTCGAGACTGCTTGCGTCCCAGGTCGCCGATTCCGAACTGAGGGCTCCGTGCCAGCCGGCATTCGCCGCGGGGCCTCCTTGTCCAGCCACGATCTTGCTTACGCCGCCGGTTTCGCCGGCGCAATCGTCCGGAGCCGCCGCAACTTCGTATCCACAGTCAGTCTGTTGCCGCTGCACCTCAACGTCGGCAGCCACCACCGCACTGTTTTCCAGCCAAAGCACCCCGTTGTGTTCCTCACACGCATCTTTGGACGCCCCTCCACTCCTTGGTGGCTCGCTGTCGTGCTTGCCGCCGCATCCAACCAGCCATTCGCCGACGGTTCCTCGCTCGAGCGCCATACCGTTACCAGGCCTGACAGCTGCGTGTCCGTTGGAGATCGTGCCAGCCTTGTTACACGACTTCCCCAACATGAGAGTCTTCCACGACTCTCCCGCCGAAATAGAACTCGTCGTACTCGTTAACACCGACCCACCGTATTTGTGGCCGCCCGTCCTTGGTTGCCCACACTCCAGCAGTCGCCCTCGTCCACCTCCGTCCATCGTCCACGGGTTCGAGCTCGTACTCAAGCACGTATTGGCCGGCTCTGTTTCGTCTTCGTCGGCGTCGCAGCTCCACCAGTTTAATGGTTGCCCTCGGGTTTCCTCCCGAACTCGCCGTTGTCTCGCGACTTCTCTTCGACATTCTTCGACCCGTTGCCGCGTAGCTGACACCCGCCGCTGGTCGTACAATCTCCGTTGCCGACGTGTCATCGTCCACCGCCGCATGATCTTCTTCGTTCAGTTGAGCCTCGATGTCTTCAGCTGCCTGCTTGAGTAATGGGGTCGGGTAGTGATAGCTCACGAGAAATGATGAGTGTGCTATTACTATCTCCGGCTGACCGTTCTTATCCTCTCGCTGCAATACGAAATTCTCATACCCGGCTGGCTCCACGATCTTCATGGGCCCCATCCAGAGGTGAACAAACTTTGTTGCTTTCGCGCCCCGTGGCGGATTGTACAGCCAGACTCGATCTCCTGTGTTGAACGTCCGTCGTTGTCGCGCTTGTCGGTCGTAGTATTTTGCCTGTCGCCGTTGCTCCTTTCGCTGTGCCAGCTCGGCGCACTCGTGTGCTTTGGCCAGTGCCGCCACTAGTCGTGCGTGCGTCTCCATCAGATCACCAGCCTCGGTCACCGCCGTTCGTCTCAACAGCTCGTTCGGTGGCCGCAGCCGTCTCCCCATCATCAGTTCATTGGGCGTTAGCGCTACTGTCGAGTGCCGCGCCGAATTGTACGCGTACACCGCACACTGCACCCACGTGCTCCAGTCATCTTGACGCTCGCTGACCATGAAGGTGGCCACACAGTTTTTCCAACTGCGATGGAAACGCTCTACTAGGCCGATCAATTGAGGCCTGTACGGGACTGGGTTGGTCTGCTGCGCCTGCAGAAGCACCACCAACTGCTCAATCACCGTACCGGTCAATTCTGGTGCGCCATCAGTCAGTATCTCCCGAAAAGGGCCAAATCGTAAGACCACTTCCTCCATCAGAAACCTTGCAATGTTGTCCGCGGTGTGCTGCGTCACGCTTCGTGCCACGGCATACCTCGTTACGTACTCCACTGCCGCTATGACGTATCGCTGTCCTCCACCACCCACCGGAAATGGCCCAGCCACGTCAAGCGCCCACCTATCTCCAACGTCTCCACCTCGCAAGCTCCTAAGTGGCGGTATCACTTCGCGCGGCCGAGCTTTCCTGCTGCCGCACTCCTGACACCCACGGACCCACTTGTTCACTTCACGTTGTAGGTCCGGCCACCAATACAGTTGAGCAACACGTCCGTACGTGTGCGGTCCTCGCAAGTGTCCGGCCCATATCGACCCATGCAATTCTTTAAACACCATGGCCCATAGTTCTGGGGGTAAGATTACTCTGCGACCCTTAGCCGTTTCGATCGTCACCAACCCGTACGTCGTCTCGATCTTCTTACCACGGTAAACGCCGTCTTTTACCAGCTTTTGCACCAGTTTGCTGCGCTGCTGCGCCTTCATCAACTCGTCATCCGTGAGCTGCAAAGTAGGCTCCACAGCCACCTCATCGCCTTCATGTTCGGCCGGCTCCCCAGCTTCGCCAATCTTGCCGTGCTTCCCGCCCGCAGTATTCCCGTCAACCGCTGTCCTGTTAGTTGGCAGTCTTACCTGGGGCTGGCGTGCGTATACCATGTTCTGCAATGTCGTGGGCTGCTCGCCTCCTATCGTCACCGTCGCCAGTGTATCTCCGTCCGTAGTATACGGCCGTGTCCCGTTCGCAATCACCAAGTCGCGCCATTTACCATCTTCACCGATGACTCGTCGCGTCCGTCGTGGAGCTACCGGGGCTGCCATAGTCATGTCTGAGCTACCCGATTCTCCGCTGCCAACCGCAGTCGGTCCTTTTGCCATTCGCCGTTCAGCTATTGGTGCAGTCGCCGTCGCCATGGCTTCACCGAAGGTCTCCGATAGCGGCGTACTCCATTGTACATGTCGCCGCCGTGCTGAGGGGCGCGCACCATCATAACCGTTCACGCCATTCGCCGTCACCACCGCTGAGTCGCCAGCTAAGCGTTGATCACGAGTAATTTCAAGGTAGCCGACGCTTTCAGCGTCACTGGCACCAATAATATCACCATCTGCAGAGGTTCCCGTTTCAGCACGAGCGCCCTGGACACGAGTGGCTTCAGCGTGGCTCTCTCCATTATCAGCGCGGTGTTTACCAGCACCAGTCGCGCTTTGTCGTTCGCCAGCGGCATCTTGTTCGCGTCCGTGTCCGTTCGGTGCGGCAACGGGGTTTCCGGCACCGTCAGTTCGGGAGCTGAGGTGGCTTCGTCCCCATCGGTCGTCACCAGTACTTCTCCGTCGAGTTTTGCCGCCGCCCCTGCCGAGTCAGACGGCGCCGTCCCTGCCGCTGCATCTGCTGAGGTTGCCGCCACCTGAGTCGCCGCTTCTGCCGCTGCCGCCTCTGCTTGTCGCCGAGCCGCTCGAGTCCATGGTCGACGGCCAGTTGTCGAGACTTTGTCCAACTGGTGGTCACCGTCTGCCACCGTCGTCCTCGTGGCCTTAGCTGCTTCTGGCGTCGATACCGCCGCCACATCAGTTGTTGTGGGCATCCCCACCGTCAACGTCACTACTGCATTCGCCTCCATCGCTTCGGCATCTGTTGAGCGTCCATCTTCCTGTTCTCCACCATCGACTGTCGGCTCCATGTTCTCCGTCTTCTGTTCGGAGTCCTTCTCTACCGGATTTCGTTGCTGCCGCCGCGCACTTCGTCCTCGTGTGCGTTTGCCCGTCGCCATCAGTACCGTAACAGGTGCCCGAGAGAGAGCATCCGCTACGACATTTGTCGTCCCTGGCCGAAACACAATCTCAAACTCGTATTCCTGCAGAGTGAGCGACCATCGGTGCAGCCGTCCCGCCAGCTCCGTCCTCGTCATAAGCCACTTGAGCGCCGAATGGTCGGTCACGATCTCAAACCGCCGGCCGTAGACGTAAGGTCTGAACAGCTTCACCGCCCATACTACCGCCAGACATTCCAGCTCCGTGATAGAGTACTTCGCCTCTGCCTCGCTGTTGACCTTACTTGCGTAGGCTATCGGCTGCCAACCGCGTCCTTGATCCTGCATGAGGCAGGCACCAAGCCCCACTTTACTCGCATCTGTCACCAGACGGAAGGGAACTGCAAAATTCGGGTAGGCTAGTAGTGGTCTCGACACCAGTGCAGCTTTCACTCTCTCAAAAGCGAACTGTTGTTCCTCCGTCCAGCACCATTCCACATTCTGCTTCAGTAGCCGTGTCAGCGGCTCCATGATTGATCCAAATGCTGCCACGAACTTCCTGTAGTAGCCGGCGAGGTGAATAAACCGCTTCGCCTCCACCGGATTTTGTGGTCGAGGGTAGTCCGCTACCGCTTTCAGCAATCGATCCACCGGCCGTACTCCATCAGCACTTAAAATATGTCCCAGGTACTCCATGGAACTCGCGGCAAACACGCATTTCTTTAGCTTCAGCGTGAGACCCGCTAGTGCCAGCCTCTCGAAAACCGCCGCCACCTGCACTACATGCCGCCGAATGTCTCCTCTAGTGAAGATAACAATATCATCCAAGTAGACCAAACACGTCGTCCAGAGTAAGCCTCTTAGTACTCCATTCATCATCCGTTGGAATGTTCCGGGGCATTCATCAACCCAAACGGCATCCGAACAAACCGGTACAGCCCTTGCCTGCTCGTAAACGCGGTCTTGTCGCGATCCTCAGGAGCGACCTCAATTTGCCAGTAGCCCGCCTTCAAATCGAGTGTCGTAAACAACGGCACGCCACCGAGCGCGTCCAATGTCTCATCAATGCGGGGAAGCGGATACACGTCTTTCTTGGTGACTCGGTTCAGCGCCCGATAGTCGACGCAAAAGCGCACTTCGCCGTCCTTCTTTCGTACAAGTACTACCGGAAATCCCCATGCGCCGTTACTCTCCTCGATCACGCCTGCCTGCAACATCTTGGTCACATTTTCTTCAATTACGGCGTCCTCCGTCTGAGCATGCCTCCGCCGCTTCATCATAATCGGGGTAGTGGTGCCCGTGTCGATGTGATGCTGTACCGGTAGTGCGGTCGCCGGAGGGCAGTCGCCTTGATGTGTCACGAGCTCCCGGTAGGCCCGCAACAGCCTCAACACCAGCTCACGCTCCGTTTGATCCTCAACGCCCACCCGTATGTCATTCTCATTCTCCAGCGGAGTCTCAGTGTCGCCCAAGTCAGCCAGCCACTCCGAGATCTTCTCCGTTTCCAAGGCACCCTTCAGCTCCAGCACTTCCAAGTCGCCGTCGATCGGTATCCATACACCCAACTCACGTCGCCCAGGCAGTTTTATCTTGTCGCCGAGCAGGTTAATCACCGGCACCAGCGGTTGGGACGGAGGCATTGGCTCCGGCTTTGCGTAGTCTGGAGCTTGAAGACTCGTAAGCTTCAAGCCATTGCGAATCAATAGATCGTGGTATTGGTCGCTTGGGATGTCCTCCTCCGAGGAATAACTGTCCTCCTCAGTATCGTCAGCACGTGGCACATGGGCAACGTCATTACTGTTCTTCTTTTTCCTCTTTTGCCGTCCATTGTCCTTTGCCGCTGTAGAGTAGCATAATGCAGAAATGCTATTGTCTTCTGCATTGTCTCCATGTTGTAAATATTGATCCAGAGCGTCCTCCGGAGCACGACAAGTGTCCACTTGTTTGGCCTTCTTTAAGGCAGGCACAATATCTCGATAAAAGAACTCGTTGAGTTGGGCCACGAGTGCGCTCTCGAGCTTGTCGTTGTTGCGAATAGCGTCAGCTTGTTGTTTGGCTAACGCCACCGACTGGGCGGGGTCGATGGGCTGGGCCAGCAGCGTCTGCAGCGTTTGCGTCAGCGCTGCGCCGTCCGTGAGCCGCTCCATGAGCTTCAGCCACGTCACGAAGCTGCAGAGAGAGAGAGGGTACACACATAGAAAAGAGGGTTATCTGGTGGAGAGGCAGGTAGGCAGATAGGACGGCCAGATAGCGCGTACAACTCGTTCTCGCGGTGGGTGTTGTCCAACGTCGCCATCGGGACTTGATGCGTTTCAAAATGATACCTTCAAGGCGGGCCTTACACTTGGTATTTGTATGGAAACCTTTTTTACGTGATTGAGTCCTTCACATAAATTAGCACACCCAAAATTAGTCCATTCTGCGCAAAATGGCAAGCGCCGGAAGCGAGGAGGGCGTTATCTGCGCAGTTGTGTAATACTTGCCCCCGCGGAAGCTTGGCTAGGGTCAAGAATTTATCGGGAGGCTGGAAATTGCTGTGTGCTGTTGTTATACGATCTGCAAGGCTTGGATGCTGAGGTCTGGCAAGGAGAGTGGGAAAGCAACAAGAGACGTCAGAGATTTCTACAAGTGGCGGTCGAAGTCGCGGACAGTTGGAGTCCATTCACTGTGGAAAATCCCTCAAGGCGACGAATACCATCGTCAACCTGGAGAAGATGATTCTCACTTTTGATCCAAATAACCTTCAAGACTTCTGGTGCTGGAGAAACTTTTGCTTTTACGAAGTTGTGAGCTTAGTGGGTTCTAATGGCAATAACTTTCACGCCTCTGATCGCTCTCGGTGGGAATTATGAAGTGGATTGGAATCTACCGTGCTTTAATGGTATTGAAGCGCAGTGCAATGAAAGGGAAAGCTTAGCACGAGCTTTGCTCGTGCTTGTCAAGTCAGCCGTAACTCTGTGGGAGGAATAGTTCTTTTTTCTTTGAGGATAATGGCGAACAAGGCTCGAGTTCTGAGGCAAAAGGGCACATCGAACAATGGAGAACAAAAGACCATACGTTGTATTGACACCTCCATTGTTCCTGCTACTACCTCGATCTCCCGTTTACTTGTCGCGACGTGAGTCGTACTCAGCTAGAACTTCCTCGGCGGACTTGCCCGTCGTGTCCGGAACCATCTTCAGACCTAGCAAGAAGAAAATAGCGAGCAGCACCACAAACGGCAGATACGAGTAGTCGTCCAGAGCGTCCGAGATGTATGGGTAAGCCACGCCCACGATGAGGTTGCACAACCAGTTCATGCCGATGCAGAGCGACGACGCGCTAGCACGGATAGCGTCCGGGAAGATATCGGCGGTGATGACCCAAACCAGCGGACCCAGCGTAACACCAAATGCGATCACGTAGAGCGCCGTAAAGACGATGGAGAGAGCAGGAACGTTGACGAGGAACGCCACTGTCATAAGTACAGCCATGACGAACATACCCGCCAAGCCCCACAAGATCATGTTACGAGCGCCAAAGCGGTTGGCCAGTACACCGGTGAAGAACGCGGGCCAAATATTGATGAAGTCGATGATCAAAGTACCCACACGTGGGTCCGAAATGCCAGCGTCCGAGAAAATGCTGCCGGAGTAGTAAAACACAGCGTTAATACCCGAAAGCTGCTGAGCGCAAGACAACAGAATGCCACACAGCAACTGCATGCGGTATCGAGGAGCAAACATGGACTCCTTCTTGGGTGCTGAGTCGGCTAGACCTTCCTCCGTCGTCTCAGGCTTACGGTTCACTTCCAACCACGACATGGCGGTCTGCACATGCTCCTCGCCGTACAGTCGAGCGATCACCTCCTTAGCTTCCTCGGTTCGTCCCTTTGTCAACAACCACGCCGGGCTTTCGATGCACATTGACGGCGCCAACACAACGTAGATGATAGCCAAGATGCACGGGAACGCAGCTAGATAACGCCAGCCGCTGCTAGTGTTAGCGAAGAAGAAGCAGATTGCCGGGAACAGGATGCCAATTGTGGTGAAGATCTGTAGACCAAGACCCAGCGTACTGCGCATGTGAGGCGGTGACAGTTCGTTCACGTAGGCTCCGATGGTACCTGTGGCAGTACCTGACGCCACACCAGCAATGAGACGACCCGCGGCGAACGCCCAGACGTTTGACACTGAAGCTTCGACAACACCGCCCACGAACATGAAGGCGCAGTTGCCCATCAGAGCTTTCTTACGACCGAACTTGTCGCTGAAGTGGCCGCAGCACAGCGAGCCGATCATGGCACCAAAGATCCAGGCGTTCACGGCGAACGTCCAGTCGAGCTTGGAGTGTCCTGGGAACATCAGACACGCGTTTTCAGCCACGGGACGAGCATTGCACTCGTCCGTGTCGCTGTACTGCGAGAGATTCGTCTGGGACGTCGACCATCCGCTCTGGAACGGCTGCAGCCACGACAGGAACGCGCTCGTGTACAGGATAGCCTTGGGCTTGATCAAACGTGCGGCAGCCTTGTTGGCTTCGTCGAAAGCCGTCTGCGCCTTGGGCGTCGTGGCTTCGGTGTAGTTGTCCGCCATCGTGTTTCTTGACTTGGGCTCGAATGGATGTCGGCAACGATCGGATAAATGGAAAGTGAGAGAGATCCCTTGGTGTGCTTTGGCGCGGGAATCGCTTTGCTGTAGGGGAAAGGCTGGATCGCTTGATTTGTACATGTCGACTGTCGATGAAGTCTTGAGACGGGCGTTGAAGTCCCTCGTGCACCTTCGTGATCGATGGGCATGTCGGTCAGTCCACAAACTGTGTGAGAACATTTAGCAGTGATTTTGAGATGGTCCAGCCAGGAAACAAACTAAGCGAGTGTCTATGAGTGACACTGCATCGCTCGTGGCCGGATGAAAGAAGCGTGTCTTCACCCAAGCGACTTACTCACGCGAAAGAGATCGCCATTCGCATCATCCGATTTGATTGCGATTTCTGAAGTTGGTGACGCTTTTTCTGAAGTTCGTCCGTCTTTGCGAGGTATGCCATGCAACTTCAACTTCGATTCATCGGAAGCGAGAGGTATGCACGGTCTGGTCTCTCTCGTGGCCTATTGCGCTCTTTTCTTCAAAGAGAGAGGATAACAGAGCACGGTTTAGTGTGCAGCGACACAGAGGCGTCACTCGCTAGGACGTCGACTGGGTTTGGCATTCCTACTTTAAACAACCTCATTTTCGACTGGCAAGAGCTCTTTGAGGAGAATAAGGACAGGTACGACTGGGAGAATGCGGACGACAAGATGTCGTTCTGGATCAGCGTGCGCGCGAAAGAGTGGATGCCTGTAGAAAAGTATTGGGGCCGTGTTGATCTGAACGCCGTCTCAGGTGTATGCGGTAGCCTCACGCACTACCGACTTAGCAAAACAAAAGCAATCGACTGGGGCTGAACGAAATCCGCGGTATGGAATGGGCTCGGAAAGAGAAGTCAGCTCCATGATGGCCATGATAGAGCGCGAAGCGAAGCGAGACTTTTGAAATTAAAGCCGATGGTATCGTTCCACAAAAGCCGAGGAATTTGACAATCGCCATTCTCGTGAAAACGGAAACTGTAGCCATATTGTAGCTGACGTATCATACACCAGTTTCGAGTTGAAAAGGCAAGGGCTGTGCAGCCCGCTGCAGTTGGAGACGGCGGTTGACGACTGAGGGCAGATGGGGACGAGTGGAGATTTCTGTCGTGCCTCGTGATCGTCGCTTCTTGCGTGAGTTTGGCGGTTACCTGTGGCTGTTGGGCTGCAGAACCCGAGACTGCTCGCGAGGAAGACCAGTTTGGAATTCTAGACGAAGGACGGAGAGACAATGGGGAGCAATGTACGAGCAAATGAAGGCGGTGGTGGTGCGGTGGTGACTGACTGTGGTGTTTTGTTGATGGTAATTTCAGAACGGTGACGAAGAGCCTCTTCAAGAGGTGAACACTCTAGTTGCAGTCTTCAACTGGTGCGAGGAGCAGAAGAAGCAGTGGCTGGAAGAGCGAGGGCTCTCAGAAAACCAAGTACGTGCACATGTTTGCTCTTTGGAATGGTTGTCTTTATGCTACTAAATGATGGCAATGACAGTACTTTCCATCTGATCCTTTGCGTAGGCTTGTGGGTCGTCGTAAGGAAGGCAAAATTGCCGATGATCTGTTGGTGTGTTAAAGGCTTACGATGTGCGGAAAGAGTTGTGTTACTGACTGAGTAGTGGACAGAAGGATATGAAGACGATGTGGCATGCGTTCGATGCAGAAGTAGTTAGGAAGGTCGAGGAATTGATCGCTGGTGGTGCAAATGTGAATGGAAGTGATGAGGTATGGTGCTTTGAGAACATCTCTGTTTGGAGTTGCTGTGGCTGAAATGTGTTTGTGGTGCGTTCCTGAAAACGCAGGGAGGACGCACTGCATTGCATTTTGCGTCAATCGGGGGCCACCCCAAGGTGGTATCGATATTGCTAGATCATGGCGCCGATATTAATTCGATTGATCAGGTGGGTATTGTGGGCAGTGTTGTGGTGTAGTATGTGTATTGTTGTTCGAGCAGAACGTTGATGCTGAGATGTGGTGTTGGCACTTTGATGGTGGTTTCTGCAGGATGGCTGGAATGCATTGCATGGTGCATCAATGGGAGGTCATTCCGAAGTGGTATCATCACTACTGAAAGGTGGCGCCAATGTCAGGGCTGTTGATCGGGTAGGTCTTGTTTCCAATGTCGTGTCGTAGAATATGCTGTGGTTGTTTGAGCAGGTTGTTGATAGTGAGATGTTGTGCTGACATCGTGATTGGCGGTATCTGCAGATTGGCAAGATGGCTCTGCATTTTGCGTCTGAGCAAGGCCACTCTGAGGTAATATCAATACTGCTGGATCGTGGTGCTGATATCAAGGCTGTTGATGAAGTAGGTATTGTTGACAATGTCGTACTGTACGATGTGTATGGCTGTTTAAGCAAACTGTAGATGCTGATATGGCGTCGTGATTGATGATTCCTGCAGGATGGCCGGTCGGCATTGCATTATGCGTCAGCAGGAGGCCGCTTCGAGGTGGTATCATCGCTACTGGCTCATGGTGCCGATATCGAGGCTGTTGATGAGGTAGGTGTTGTTGACATTGTCGTGGTGGTGTGTGTGTGGCAGGCTGCTGAAGCTAATTAGTGGTGATGGTGTCGTGATTGGTGGTTTCCGCAGACTGGCAAGACTGCATTGCATTGTGCGTCCGAACTAGGCTACTCTGAGATGGCATCATTACTACTGGATCGTGGCGCCGATGCTAATGCTGTAGATGAGGTTCGTACTACAAATAACGGTGTGGCTAACATATTCAATTTGACAATATTGGGATTGTTGAAACTACCCAGAATAGCTGTACACCTTTGCACTTAGCTGCACGAAATGGTCACTCAGAGGTGGTGTCACGTTTATTGGATCGAGGCGCAGATGTGGGAGCCGTAGACTCCGTACGTTCCGCTGCTATCAGAATCGAATGCTATCACAGTCTCAGTTCACATTACTTCTTTAGGCTGGCCGTACGCCGCTGGGTTATATGATTGAAGAAAACGATGCAACCTTGGAAAAACAAATTGGCATTGTTCGCATTCTGTGCGACAAAGGATTCAAACCGATCCCACCCACGGAGAAGTCGGTGTTAACTAGCACACAATTGGGGCTTCACGCTTGCGCACCGCACTGGAACGAATGTCATGAAGGTGACAAGCCCCTGACAGAAATCCCGCCCGAAGTGATCAAAGTCGGGGATAATGCAGTGAGGGCTTATTTAGAAGACTTGGCGACAACCGTTGTGAATGAACTAGTTTTTCGGCGCAAAATCTGTGTCGTCGGCCCGAGCACGTGGGGAAGACGAGCCTGGTTCAGTCGATCACGAAGGACGCATCATCGATCACTGACGAAGACGATCGCACGATCGGTATCGACTTGACGTCAATGACATTTATTGAAAAGAGTAGGGTAGAGGGAGATCGAGTGAAGCAGCATAACATCACATTCTGGGACTTCGCTGGCCAAGACGTCTACCATGTTGCTCACGCACTGTTCTTCTCCAAGCGCACATTATATTTTTGTGTGTGGATCTGGGGGCGTATTCAAAAAAGCTGAAAGATGTGGAATCTGGCACTACTTCCATCGGAGAGCGCGAGGCACTGAAGCAGCATTTTTCGAAGAGGAAGTGCTTCACTGGGTGCAGATAATCCTATTCCAACAGCCTGAAGCTACGTTTAAGGTGATCGGTACGAAGGCTGATGAGGTAGACGATGGCAAAATCGCCAAAGTTCGAAGTGATGTGAGTAATCGCTTTATCGCGTTCATAAATGCTAAAGATCCATCAGTGCTGATAACGGATGTGGCGAAAGCTGCTCTGGAGATAGCCTTAGAAGAGGATATGGAGACTACAGATATATCGAAAGATGAAACCATTGAGCAAGCTCGGAGTTGTATCCAACGCGCGGTCATTAGCAACATTTCTGGTAGTTTCCCGATGACAGCTACCTACTCGAAGGTCCTGGAACATATTGTCAAGCTGCGTCCCACAAACGCTGGTTTAACGGCGCGCGAACGTGTGGAAAATGGGATTCTTCTAGTCAACGAGTTGTTGGACAAGTTGAAGGAAACTATACCAGGGCTAAAAACAAGTGCTTGCCACAAAATACTGGAAGTGTTGCACGAATTGGGTGATATCCTGTGGTACAAAGACAAATACCCAGAATTCGAAGACTTGGTCATCATCGACCCGACGATCGTACTCGACCTTGTGCGAGAGGTTATCAACCACAACTACGAAGAAAAAGAAGGTGAATGGTATGACGCACTTCGTCGCGATGGGACACTGAAACATTCCTTACTCATAACATTCCCTTCTTGGAAAGCTCTGAGTGCAAAGGATAGCGATTGGGTTCCTCTTTTCAAGAAACTCCTACAGGATTTCAATTTAGCCTACCCAGCAACCAACCTAGAAGATATTGCTAGCGACGACTTAATTGTGCCGACGTATTGGAAGACGAAGACATTTTCTCAGGATGGATCCCGAAGACTGTCCGAAAGCGCATCGAAACTAATCGACCACGGTCTCAGTGGTTCCGCCATTACGACGTGGCAGTACTCGCTTCCACACGACGTTGCCGAGTCCCTTTACGTGAGTTTTGCTGTGCGGTGCTTCCGCAATGATGCAGAGCGCGAAGTTGGCGGGACGTGGTTCACGAGTTATTCCGATGGCAAGTTCATCGCGAATGTCTTTTTTCATGTAAAGAGACGAAAAACTACGAAGAGATCACGATCGAAGTGGCTGCGTGCTCGAAGGAGGCTCGATGGGAGAAGATGCGATACTATGTTATTGCAATGGAGAAAGTGCTGCTCGGTCTACCAGGACTTCGGTCTCTGAAGCGTTACATTATCGACATCGATAGCGACTACGGCAAGGAGAAGCTCCACGAAGTGAGCAACTTAATGGGCAAATCTGAAGAGGAACTGCCAACAGTGCCATGGCTACCGGCAGACTTTGGATGGTTCACTCAGCGTGCGTGGACAGACTCTAGAATCTTGGACGAATGGAATAAAGAGAAAAGATGTTTAGCGAGCTAGAAACCATCAAGAAACTTGTCATCAGGGGCAAGAGCTATCGTTTCCCGGCGTTATGGACGATCGCTAAGAAGGCGTCATCAATTGAGCTGTGCATCCACAGCGAGGTTTCCGGGGTCTGTTACCATGTTCCACTGAAAATTCCCATCCCGAGCGACTGCATCTTGCGGCGTCATGCATTCTTTCAGGTGCGTGTCTTTATTGATTGGGCTAGTTGGGTGGGCGCTCATTTGGTGTGATCTATCTAGGCAAGCGCTACCATTATCTCGTTTGCCTCTTCGGTTATCCCGTTTGACCTCGTCAAGATTGCCATCGATATGGGACTGCCAAGTAAAACACTTGCATTTTTGTGCCTATTGAGTTAAGGTTAGCTAAGTGTGTGTTTGTTTGTATCGCAGAGTTTCAAAGTGTCCTGGACCGAGCTGACGTCGTTGGAGGTCTACTCGACAGTGAAGAGTTGAGTACTGAAGAAAAATGGTCGACGACGTTGGGCAAGGACCCTGCCGCGCGAATGGCTTTTCTTCGTGATCTATTGCAACTTCACGAGAACAAATACGACGAGTACACTATTGGCGAGGCGACAAACCTGCGCTGCGCCGCTACGAAAGATGGCAATTATGTGTGGGCGCATCAGCGAGAAATTGATGACCCGAAGAATCATCTTACGTCTTGTGACCCTCCCAGACCAGAACCACCCAAGGCTCGGAACACTGCAGTGACCATCTCGCTGCGCATCGTTGGAGCTACTGGGCTGCAGCAGAAAGGAGATTGGTGTCAGCAATATCGCTGCGCTTGGGAGATTGCTCATGCGTCTGGATTGGAGGCCACTACAAAAGAGAAAACCGAGATATCACCGGCATCCCGTGAAGATCCGTCCTGGAATTCTGAGCCAGTTGCTTTGAAGTGCATTGATTCGACTGAGATGCTACGCGAGTGCACGATCAAGGTCTCCGTGGAGCAGGTTCATTATTGGTACGTGAGAACTGCTTTCGATTACTTCATTCAAATATTGAGCGTTAGCACTTTGTGTTTCAGGAAAAGCTACGACGTCGGCCACGGTGTAGCAAAGCTCAAAGACTTCGTGACAGCAGACCAGTCCGGTTCGAACCCGATCCCATTCTCGCTCAAACTAGAGTCGCCCACAGGGGCGTGTGTGAAGTGCGAGATAGTGATGGGGGCAGCTCAATCGCCGTCCACGCCATCGATTCCAAATCCCCAAGCAAACTACGGTTGCAGCATCCAGTAGTACGTCGACGGTATGCTTCATGTTGCAAAATATAGGAGTCAATTTGATTGATTTCGAAAGTTAGGTATATTGAGTTCACTTGGTTAACCAACGACCTCTAATAGCCGTCACGAAAAGGCCTATATATCTCTTCTCGCCGCAGAGCAGTGCGCTGACTGTAAATGGAGCACCTTAGTTGGTGCTAGCTACGGGTGCAGAGGCTGCAAAATATAGGAGTCGGAAATGAAAGATGCTTTGGTACTGCCAACATCGAAATGGGTTTAACTTAGACTTCTCTCGAGAGAGGTGGAAGAGTAGTAAAAGTCACTGCGTTGTAGTGCATCGAGGTATGTTCGCCTCGCAGATGCCACGGTCCTTTAGGTATTCTGTAGTGAAGTAAGAAATGACGCTCTTGCCGCCGTAGCGGAACCACGCCTTCGAACAGCGGCAGCATCCACGGCTCCGTGAAGACGCACAGATCTCGCCAGCGCACTATTCGAAACAGCCCGCGTCTGCCGCTGCTCGCCCTTCTGACAGCTTCTACTGCTCCAGCTTGACGTAAAAGGCTTTCCAGTCTGCGTTGGTGTTGTCAGGACTGAAGAGCGGTCGCATCCCGGCTGTTCGTTGCGGGACAGCAGCTCCTAGTTCAGGTGCGCGCCCTGTTTGCCCCATTCGGCGAAGAGTCTCGCCATCCAACGGTCTTTGGCGTTTCCCGCGCCGTCGTGCAGGGTCCCCAGAAGTGAATGTCTCGGAAGCGGAGCACGAGGAACAGGTCTGTGGCATGCGCAGCAGTGTGCTGAAGTGACGGGGAGAGACGTCTCGCGCGCGCTTGGCGTGGACGAGCGGCTGCAGCTGGGCGAGAGCTCAACGCCACTGTACTAAGTACGTAGTAAAGGAGCTAACGAGTTGGCTTCTGAATAGGCAAGCGCTGCATCACGCCTGGATGCTCTCGACCAGTCTACGAGCGGACGAGAAATATGTGCTACCTAGAAGACAGACCTCGCGCGACGACACTTGGACGCCCTCTCTCGGAACGATCTCTGTCGTTATCCGCAATCCTTGCATCAAAGACATCTGCCACGAGACGTTTGAGAAGATCGACTATGAGCTTTTCGTCGCGGACTTCATTAAGTGGAAAACGAAGCTGTTTGAGGAGAATAAGGACAGGTTCGACTGGGAGAATGCGGACGACAAGATGTCGTTCTGGATCAGCGTGCGCGCGAAAGAGTGGATGCCTGTAGAAAAGTATTGGGGCCGTGTTGATCTGAACGCCGTCTCAGGTGTATGCGGTAGCTTCACGCACTACCGCCTTAGCAAAACAAAAGCAATCGACTGGGGCTGAACGAAACCCGCGGTATGGAATGGGCTCGGAAAGAGAAGTCAGCTCCTTGATGGCCATGATAGAGCGCGAAGCGAAGCGAGACTTTTGAGATTAAAGCCGATGGTATCGTTCCACAAAAGCCGAGGAATTTTGACAATCGCCATTCTCGTGAAACGGAAACTGTAGCCATATCGTAGCTGACGTATCATACACCAGTTTCGAGTTGAAAAGGCAAGGGGCTGTGCAGCCCGCTGCAGTTGGAGACGGCGGTTGACGACTGAGGGCAGATGGGGACGAGTGGAGATTTCTGTCGTGCCTCGTGATCGTCGCTTCTTGCGTGAGTTTGGCGGTTACCTGTGGCTGTTGGGCTGCAGAACCCGAGACTGCTCGCGAGGAAGACCAGTTTGGAATTCTAGACGAAGGACGGAGAGACGATGGGGAGCAATGTACGAGCAAATGAAGGCGGTGGTGGTGTGGTGGTGACTGACTGGTGTTTTGTTGGTGGTAATTTCAGGACGGTGATGAGGAAGACTCTGTGAATGCAGCCTACCATCGATATGAAAAGAAGAAATTGTTGTGGATGGAAGAGCGAGGACTCTCGGAATACAAAGCAAGTTCGTTTGTTTGCACCTTTGGTTCTTCCCCACCTTACTAAGCCAATGTCTACGACAGTACCATGTGTGGGATAGTTGGCGTGAGCTTGTGTGCCGTCTTAAGAAGGGCAACATTGCAGACACCGTCCTGGTAAGTATAAGGTTTCGTTGTAAGGGTAGAGTCGCGTGTTGACTGATAGATACACAGGAAGACATGGAGAAAACGTGGCATACATTTGATGCAGAAGCAGCTGCAGATGCCAAGGATATGATCGCGGCAGGGGCAAATGTAAATACGCGTGATAAGGTATGATTCGATTGCGTTCTTTTGCGATCGTTGTGGTTAAATGATGTTGTGGGGGATCATGAAACGCAGGAAGGAAACACTGCGCTACATGGCGCGGCTTTCGCAGGCAATTCCGAGGTGGTATCAATCCTGCTGAGTCGCGATGCCGATATCACTGCTGTGGATTCGGTATGTGGTGTCAGTTAACAGCGTCGTGCGGCACGGCAGTGAATGGGGCGCTGATATCGCGTGGATTGGTATACGTAGAATGGCAGTAATGCGTTGCATTTTGCGTCCCGAGGAGGTCACTTCGAAGTGGTGTCGATCCTGCTGGACCACGGTGCTGATATCGAAGCTGTCGATCGGGTATGTGTTGATGACAGTGTCGTCGTCTGGGCTGTGTATAGCAATTGCTGAGAATCTTGTTTTGTGTACAATATAGGATAAAAAGACTGCGCTGCATATTGCGTCAAAAGCCGGTAACTCCGAGGTGGTGTCGGTATTGCTAGACCACAACGCCGATATCAAAGCCGTAGATGAGGTAGGCGTTAACGATGATGCTGATGATTTGAAGGGTGTGTGGGATTGATCAGTGGTACTGACGGTGTTTTCTTCAGTGTGGCCAAACTGCATTACATTTTGCGTCACATCGAGACCACTCCGAGGTGGTGTCGATACTGTTAAATCGTGGCGCCGATATCAAGGCTGCTGATCAGGTGGGTGTTTTGACAATATCGTGTTGTATGTAAATGTGTTGATGATATCCTGGCTGGTGGTATCTGTAGGATGGCAAGACGGCACTGCATTATGCGTCTGAAGTAGGATACTCCGAGATGGTATCATTACTACTGAATCGTGGCGCCGATGCCAAGGCTGTTGATTGTGTAGGTGCCCTTGACAGTGTCGTGGTGTAGGATGTTAAATTGGTTTGAGCAAACTGAGATGTGGTGATGGCGTTGTGATTGCTTGTGCAGATTGGCAAGACTGCATTGCATCATGCGTCAAATGGAGGCCACTCCGAGGCGGTATCATTGCTTCTGGATCATGGCGCAGATGCCAAGGCTGCCGATGTGGTAGGTTGTAAGATGCTCGTGGTTTTTAGCAGGGTGTTGATGCTGGGGTGGTGGCGTCTCAATTGGTGATTCGTGCAGGATGGCAAGACTGCATTGCACTGTGCATCTAAAGGAGGCCACCCCGACGTGGTATCATTACTACTGGATCGAGGCGCCGATGCCAATGCTGTGTCTAAGGTAGGGTGTAGTTGGCAGTGTCGTGTTCTAGGCTTGAGCAGGGTGTTGATGCTGAGATGCGATTGTTGGGTTCTATAGTATGGCGAGACGGCGTTGCATTGTGCATCATATGGTGGCCACTCCGAGGTGGTGTCGATAGTGCTAGATCGTGGAGCCAACATCAATGCTGTTGATGCGGTAGGTGTTGTTGACAGTATTGCTTGAGCAGGGTGTTGATGTTGAGACGTGGATAGTATGGCAAGACTGCATTGCATTTTGCATCTGAAGAAGGCTATGCCAAGGTGGTGCCGATACTACTGGATCGTGGCGCCGATATCAAGGCTGTTGACAAGGTAGGCGTTGATAATACGGTTGCCATGTAGCTGTTTGTTGTAGGGCGTTGATACTGAGAAGGAGTGTCTGGATTGGTGCAGATTGGCAAGACTGCATTGCATTTTGCATCAAATGAAGGTCATCCCGAGGTGGTATCATTACTACTGGATCGTGGTGCCGATATTAAGACTGTTGGTGAGGTAGGTGTTGTTGTCAGCGTTGTGGCGTAGGATATGTATGGCTGTTTTCGAAGCTAAGATGTGATGATGGTGTTGTGATTGCTTGTGCAGACTGGCAAGACCGCATTGCATTATGCATCTGACGTAGGCTTCTCCGAGGTGGTATCACTTTTACTGGATCGTGGCGCCAATATTAAGGCTGTGTCCAAGGTACGCGTTGTTGGCTAATGCTGGGGCTTACTCATTCAATTTGACAGTATTGTGACTGTTGAAACTACCTAGAATGGCTGTACATCGTTGCACATTGCTGCAAGAAATGGTTACTCAGAGGTGGTGGCACTCTTGTTGGATCGAGGCGCTGAGATTGAAGCTGTAGACTCTGTACGTCTCGCTTGTTTCAGAATGGAATACTATCACAGTCTCAGTTGACAGTCATTTGCTTGTACAGGCTGGCCGGACTCCGCTTGGTTATATGATTGAAAAAAACGATGCGTCTTTGGAAAAACAAATTGGCGCTGCTCGCATTCTGTGCGACAAAGGATCGAAGCCGATTCCACCGACGAAGAAGTTGTCGTTAACTAGAACACAATTGGGGCTTCACGCTTGTGCACGGCACTGGAACGACTGCCATGAAGGGAATAAACCCCTGACAGAAATCCCGCCCGAAGTGATCAAAGGTGGAGAAGACGCAGTCAAGACGTATCTGGATGACTTGGAGACAACCACTGCAGGTGAACTTGTCTATCGGCGCAAGATCTGTGTCGTCGGCCCGAGCACGTGGGGAAGACGAGTCTAGTCCAGTCGATTACGAAGGATACGTCATCGCTTGCTGGCGAAGATGATCGCACGATCGGGATTGACTTGACATCGATGCCATTTATCGAGAAGAGCAGTGAGAAGGGAGTTCCAGCAAAGCAACACAACATCACGTTCTGGGACTTCGCTGGCCAAGACGTCTACCACGTTGCGCACGCGCTGTTTTCTCGAAGCGTACGTTATACCTGCTGTGTGTGGATTTATTCGCGTACACCAAGAAGCTGGAGGAGGCGGAGTCTCGTAAAGAGGAGAGTGCGAGAAATTGAAGCAGCACTTTTCGAGGAGAATGTGCTTCGTTGGGTGCGGCAGATCCTGTTCCGCCAACCTGAAGCTGATTTCAAGGTGATCGGGACAAAAGCCGATACGGTAGATGATGACAAAATCGCTGCTGTTCGAATTGACGTGAATACTCGCCTCGTCACATTTATCGATGACAACGACACGCAGCTATCGGCCGATGTAAAAGATGCTCTGAAAACAGTTTTCAATGAGGGCATGGAAATAACTAGTGTATGGACCGACGAGTTTATCCAGCAAGCTCGAGAATGCATTAAGCACGCAGTGGCGAAAGAAAGGAAAATGTCTGGCGGTTTCCCGATGACGACCACCTACTCGAAGGTCCTGGAGCATATCATCAAGTTGCGCCCCACAGCCGGTGATGTCAGTGCACAACAGCGCATCAAGAAGGGGATAATATCAGTCAATTATTTGTGCCAGTCGTTTATGACCAATATTCCAGGGCTCAATGCAACGACCTGTAGGGAGATTCTTGCGGTGTTGCATGAGCTGGGTGACATCTTGTGGTACAAGGATACAAACTCGGAGTTTAAAGATCTGATTATCATCGACCCGAAGATCATGCTCGACCTCGTTCGAGAGGTTGTTAATCACAACTACAAAGATAAAGAAGGAGAAAGCTACGATGCTCTTCGTCGTGACGGAACGCTGCAGCATGCATTACTCATGACGTTTCCGTATTGGAAGGCATTGAGTGACGAGGATGAGGAGTGGGTGCCTTCCTTTAAGCGCCTACTACTGGATTTCAATTTGGCTTATCCAGCAACCAACCTAGAAGATATTGCTAGCGACGACATGATTGTACCAACGTACTGGAAGACAAATGGAACCGCTCAGACTCTTGGTCGGACACTGTCCAAGAGCACATCAACACTAAACGACCACGGTCTCAGTGGTTCCGCCATTACAACGTGGCAGTACTCGCTTCCACACGACGTTGCCGAGTCCCTTTACGTGAGTTTTGCTGTGCGGTGCTTCCGCAATGATGCAGAGCGCGAAGTTGGCGGGACGTGGTTCACGAGTTATTCCGATGGCAAGTTCATCGCGAATGTCTTTTTTCATGTAAAGAGACGAAAAACTACGAAGAGATCACGATCGAAGTGGCTGCGTGCTCGAAGGAGGCTCGATGGGAGAAGATGCGATACTATGTTATTGCAATGGAGAAAGTGCTGCTCGGTCTACCAGGACTTCGGTCTCTGAAGCGTTACATTATCGACATCGATAGCGACTACGGCAAGGAGAAGCTCCACGAAGTGAGCAACTTAATGGGCAAATCTGAAGAGGAACTGCCAGCAGTGCCGTGGCTACCGGCAGACTTTGGATGGTTCACTCAGCGTGCGTGGACAGACTCTAGAATCTTGGACGAATGGAATAAAGAGAAAAGATGTTTAGCGAGCTAGAAACGATCAAGAAACTTGTCATCAGGGGCAAGAGCTATCGCTTCCCGGCGTTATGGACGATCGCTAAGAAGGCGTCATCAATTGAGCTGTGCATCCACAGCGAGGTTTCCGGGTCTGTTACCACTCTCCACTGCAAATCGCTCTCCCACCCGACTTCATCACGAAGCATCGCTCGTTTTTTCAGGTGCGTCGCTTTGTTGATTGTAGTAGTTGGGTGGGCGCTCATTTGGTGTGATCTATCTAGGCAAGTGCTACCATTATCTCGTTTGCCTCTTCGGTTATCCCGTTTGACCTCGTCAAGATTGCCATCGATATGGGACTGCCAAGTAAAACACTTGCATTTTTTGTGCCTATTTAGTTAAGGTTAGCTAAGTGTGTGTTTGTTTGTATCGCAGAGTTTCAAAGTATCCTGGACCGAGCTGACGTCGTTGGAGGTCTACTCGACAGTGAAGAGTTGAGTACTGAGCAAAAATGGTCGACGACGTTGGGCAAGGACCCTGCCGCGCGAATGGCTTTTCTTCGTGATCTATTGCAACTTCACGAGAACAAATACGACGAGTACACTATTGGCGAGGCGGCAAACCTGCGCTGCGCCGCTACCAAAGATGGCAGTTATGTGTGGGCGCATCAACGAGAAATTGACGACCCGAAGAACCATCTTACGTCTTGTGACCCTCCCAGACCAGAACCACCCAAGGCTCGGAACACTGCAGTGACCATCTCGCTGCGCATCGTTGGAGCTACTGGGCTGCAGCAGAAAGGAGATTGGTGTCAGCAATACCGCTGCGCTTGGGAGATTGTTCATGCGTCTGGATTGGAGGCCATCATAAAAGAGAAAACCGAGCTATCACCGGCATCCCGTGAAGATCCGTCCTGGAATTCTGAGCCAGTTGCTTTGAAGTGCATTGATTCGACTGAGATGCTACGCGAGTGCACGATCAAGGTCTCCGTGGAGCAGGTTCATTATTGGTACGTGAGAACTGCTTTCGATTACTTCATTCAAATATTGAGCGTTAGCACTTTGTGTTTCAGGAAAAGCTACGACGTCGGCCACGGTGTAGCAGAGCTCAAAGACTTCGTGACAGCAGACCAGTCCGGTTCGAACCCGATCCCATTCTCGCTCAAACTAGAGTCGCTCACAGGGGCGTGTGTGAAGTGCGAGATAGTGATGGGGGCAGCTCAATCGCCGTCCACGCCATCGATTCCGAATCCCCAAGCAAACTACGGTTGCAGCATCCAGTAGTACGTCGACGGTATGCTTCATGTTGCAAAATATAGGAGTCGGGAATGAAAGATGCTTTTGGTACTGCTGCCAACATCAAACTGTGTTTAACTTAGACTTCTCTCTTGAGAGGTGGAAGGGTAGTAAAAGTCACTGCGTTGTAGTGCATCGAGCACATATTTCTCGTGCGCTCGTAGGCTGGTCGTGAGCATCCAGGCGTGATGCAGCGCTTGCCTATTCAGAAGCCAACTCGTTAGCACCTTTACTACGTACTTAGTACAATTGAAAGGCTGGTAACTTACCTCCACCGTGAGCCCAACAAACACCGTTAGAAACTGCGATCGTCGTGCATTGGTTAGCACTGCAGATAGTTCCGCCTCCATGAGACCAGCAAACTCCTTTCGTCTTGGCTCGGTTCCTACAGCCAGCTATTTTACACTTGACAGAGCCACCTGCAACAAACGCTTAGCACAGGCCATACTCACCTCAACTTCCACAGGCTTCGTACCATGTTTCCAGCAGCGTCGAGCGTGTTTAGCACGACTCACGCAGCCTTCAACGATGCAATATTTACTACTCTGGAGTCGATAACAACAAATAATCAGTAAACGTTTACGCCTTCAAGGTCAATCAAAGGTGCTCTACCTTTCGAGCTACTGGCGGCGAGACTCCGCGTGCTTCATTCATATCGAACGACACAATCGGTTCCAAGACGGAGAGCTTCTTCCGCTTTGTCGCTGTCGAATCGTTCTCGCGTGATGTGGCTGTACGCTTGGTAGACGGTTCTTCGTCGTCGAGGATGAACGCAAGCGAACTCTTCCTCGAAAGCGGCGAGTTGGTCATAGTAGCAATGTCGTGGTGTCTTCGAGAGAGAGTTTTGGAATGTGAGACCTCGAAGGCCACCAAAACGATCTCATATGCTGTCTCCACCAAGACGCAGCCACGAAACAGACGGAGAGCAGGACCGAGCTGCAACGCGAACGCGAGTGCTAGAGATCGTGCGTTGGATTGTTGTCAGGTGACCCGAGCTTTTGGTGGAGACCGTCACGGTCGATCAATGCGCCTGACTGCTGCGCAGTTGCGCTCGGTTGAAGCCAGGCTCGAGTCCCTAGCATTCGCTACTGCAGTTCGATTTCACATACAAGTCGATGAGTTCAAGGCAAAATCTGTGAACATTTTCGAGCATTGTATGCTTTGGAGGAGTTCTTTGCTACGTTTTGACATGACACTCAACACTCCCAGCCGCTCTCAAGTATCCGTTAGTAATCTCTCAGTCGTGAAGGACTTGTCGTTGACGACCCCAACACACAACGAACGACGGCCATCCAAACAGCTTGTGAGACGGAAATCATGGCCGACCTTGCTTCCGATCTCGAACAGTGGAACCACCGTCATTGCAGTCGTATCGATGAGTCAGGCCTCAAGCATGCACAAGTTTGCAGAATGGATAGCCGACGCCTTTGATCATTGCTGATAACCTCTATTCAACATCAATTCCTCGGCTTGAACAGTGTCCACGTCGTCAGCTTCGAGTTTATTGGGCATCACGTACGAACGTAGCGAACAGATCAATGCCGCTATCGCAACAGGAAATTGGGCACGGGTTTGTAGCAAAGTCGATAGCGATCGCTTGGCCAGATTGAGACCAGGTCGCTTCGAATAAACCGTCTGGATGAACCAAGTCGCTTTGTAACATGGACAAAGAGCGACAAGAGCGCTACAATGAGTCAACACCGGTGGTCGTAAAGCCAATTCGTGCTGTCGGTCGTTTCCTCATGACGAAGGCGTCCATTTCGACGGTCGGGTGTCTGCTGTAGAGGTGAGGCTCGGCAAGGTTCTGATTACCAGTGCTTCGCTTCGGAAGGTGGTCGTCGCAGCCACGTAGCTGTCCTACGAACGAAATGAAGTTCAGGAAGTGACCTCCTTGCACCTATCAAGACCTTACCAAGTTGCTGTTAAAGCCAGTCAGGGTCTCATTTAGTGATCTTCATTGACAACGATGATTCCTGTACGACATCGTAGCTGTGAGGGCTAACACCTCATCATACGTGGCTCGACCTCCTCCTCTTAAATCAGTGGCGCGTATTCGTTTTGAGTACGTTGGACACGAAGTTTGATCGCAACGAATGCGACTAGCCCGACGACGGCAAAGAAGCTGAAGGCACCAGCACCCACCCGATGCGATCGAGGAACATCCGTGACCGCCAGCCCCGTCATTCCAGTGCCGATCTCCTCGAAAGTCGGTCCTCCGATCGCCCAGTGTACGCGGATGTGAGGACTATTACCGAACCAGGCCTTCCTGAGGATGATCGAGAGGTTTGACGGCACTTTGCTAGGGGAGTACGCACGTTGTAAGTCTTGACCTTGTCGAACTTGGCAGGCTTAACATTGCTGTGCTTCCAGAACGTCGCGCTGGACTTGATCTGCTGCGGTTCACCCACGTACTTTACAGACCCGTATCCGACCGACGTAAGCGTCCCCGTAGTCTGCACTATGGCTTTACCATCTCCAGCTGTAGCTACGTAGGTGTCCTTGCAGACGATCGGACCAGCGTAGACAGCTCCTTCCCCACTCAAGCTGATCTTCTGGTTCTCACATGTACCAGCAGTAGAGTACATGAGTTTGCCGTCTCCGTTTAAAATCGCAGTCAAACTCCTCGACTGGAGATTGGCAGACTCCACATAGACTTTACCGTCTCCGGATATGACCGACTCCAAGGAATCGACGACGATTTCTCCCGTAGCAACGAGAGCTGTTTTACCATCGCCCGACAGCTTGAATCCGATCTCGTCAACTTGAATCGAAGACGCCAGGAACTGCACTCTACCATCACCAGAGCTGATGATATTCAGATGTTTTAACGAGTATTTCTCTTGAGCTGAGCCAACAAAGATGTCGCTGTCACCACTGGTGATGAGGGACAGACCGGAGTCATTAATGACGACGACTCCTTCACCGACGACGACGTTGTCGGCGGTGGAGACTCCCAATGCAGAGAGGACGTTGGGGTAACCAACGGTGATTTGAGTCACCACTTCACCGGTTGCTTGGAGGTTTTCGTTCTTGTAGAAGACATGGAAGCCAGAGGCTTCGGTGCTGAGATCGACATCTGCAAGGTCGAACATGTCGGGGTGTTGCTGCGGATAGTGACCGTTGCAGCGACGTCTTCGGCGAGAGAGGCATCGTAGTTAACGAAGACGTTGCCGGCGACGTCGATTCTTAAGTCGTCGACGGCGTCGTCGGTGTCGCCACGCACCGTCCAAGTCTTCTCGAGCAGAGCTCCGTCTGGAGTGGTGGAAGTTGAGGAGTCGATGGAGAGGGCGGCGTTGACGACTGCTGGTGGCAATGCCAATGCTAGTGCTGCATGGAAGAACTTCATTGCGAGGTTGGCGGGGCACGAGGCAAATTGCGTTGTGGGCTGCAGGTAACCGGATCGATCGATTGATGCAAGCAAGTTGAAGTTACCATCATTCTTGATATATGCACAACCATTCTGAAGATTGAAAAGATTGCAACAAATATCATGGCAAAGATTGTTTCGATTGTTGCAATCATTGCACATGGTACTTTTGCAGGCAGAAAGAAGCGCGGAGCTTCCCGCAAGCAGCACGCTTTGGCAAAGCCCTTTGCTGCCGGAGATTCTCATAGCTTCCAATCGCTTTCGCCACTCCACACGTTCGCAATCTTGGCGATACGAAATTCATAGACCACTCGTGGACTTTATTTGATCCACCGTCTCCATGTTCTCGATGGTGATCGTAGCCGTGTTACATTAAGGAAGATTGTTGAAACTCCTCACATCGTCTACACCGCACAACCCACTCCCGAAGCTCATGGTTCCAATGTGAGCAGGAAATTTCGAGTTAGCAGGAGACAAGTAGCGAGCAATTCTGGCTTTCATGACAATTGAAATACATATTTACTACGATTTACCACTTTCCAACAGATTTTCCTTCTCACTACAGTAGCGTTCACAGCACCTTTACTCTAGCGCTCCAACCTTTCATATCTTCAGAAACTTACACATACACTCGTCGATACGCTCCAAGCAGAGGTCGACGTTGTACCTCTCTAGCTCGACGACGAGATTCATTAAACCAGCGAAGTACCAATGCCACCAGAAACACCATCACTGACAGCGGGATGATACTGTCTTTGCCGTTAGCGACTTCACTCCAGATCGCCCCTGGATCATCACTGTCGTCGACCGAGTCCATACTCCTGGGAGTCACTGGACCGAACACACCAGTCGACACGCCAATCGCCTTCGACTTGAGAACGGGAGGCTTGTGCTGCTTGCAGTGCACAGGAAGGTACTCGCTGTCGACAGGCTTCGCATTGAGGTGCTTGTAGCCATCGCTGACGATCGACCGAGGC
This sequence comes from Phytophthora quininea, assembly GCA_011947345.1. NCBI lineage: Eukaryota > Oomycota > Peronosporomycetes > Peronosporales > Peronosporaceae > Phytophthora > Phytophthora quininea. The sequence goes on from JAAVTG010000424.1 coordinate 42,224, forward strand.
GCCTCGCCACTGTATCTCAAGCTGCCGCTGCCGTACGCAGCTCCAGACAAAGTGTCGACAGCTTGCAGCACCACATCTCCACTGCCCAGTAACTCCACGTCCACTTGGTCGCACCGCATCCCGCCGATATCGATTCGTCCAGAGCTCTCCAACGACACTTTGGCCTGCTGACAGGAACCCATCGGCCCTATCGATACTACACCCGAACCAACTTGCTCCACCGTCAACTTCGTCACTGCAAAGGACGACCCCAACACAAACAAGCCGACCCGGAGCCTTCCCCCGCCACCACCAAACTGTCCGCATCGCTCACGGAGTTCGTGAACAAGACAATTTCTCCGGAAGAATCGTACTCCACCATCACCGTCGACACTCGCAGCTCAGTAAACTCCGCCTGGACCAGTCCGCTGCCTTTGGAGTGGAGGGTCAAGCTGTCCACCATCACCGCCGCAGTCGACGCAACAAACACGCCGCCACTGCCCACCACCGCAATGGACAAGCTCGGCCCCGTCGTCACCACCACTTGGTCCATGACCACCACCACCCCGGACCCTTCATTCACTACCCGCTGCACCGCTTCCTTCTGCACCACCACCACCTCGACGGTCTTTTTGGTGGTGGAGATCTGCAACGTCAGCAGTCCGTCGATTGGAGCCACCGACGTCACCACTCGCATCTGGTCGTCCAGATCTCCTTTGACCACTCGGTACCGAGCCAGAGTGTTGCCGTCGTAGGCGCCGGGCGGCTCGTACCGGACGAACACATTGCGACTGCCCGAGACAGTCACAGCGTCGACGTGTTGCTGCTCACAGGGACTGCCAGACTGGCACTGCACGACACTGAATGGCAGCAGCTTCTTGGCCGACGTGAAGGTCGTCGTATTGCCATCCAACGGAAGCTCTGCTTGGACAGCAGTCATGGCGACACCGATGATCGTTTTCTACGAGTAAGGAGACGGTATCCGCAAATCAGTAGGAACTGGCTTGTCTTCAGTCTTCAACGCGTTGCTGTTGCACAGCAGCTTTACCTGCGGTTGGCTGCTCGGGATTGCTGGTAAACAATATCTTGCAACCCCAAAGGAGATGACCAGCCTGAAAACTCATCCTTGCTGCTCATTTCCTAGAGGTCCAAAAGCGTCGACATGCCCTTCAAAATTGGAATCCAACTGCTGCACTCTTACAGCGGATAACATTTGTGAAGCAATCCCGTCGCGTTGCTGATACGCAGTGAGAAGGACATTGTGCTTGTGGTAGGTGTAAGGCGCCCACCAGAGCGAAGGTTCGTCATGAAGATGGAAAACGCGTAGCTGCGTTCATCCTACGCCTACGACGTAAGCATTCTCGTGAAGTTCCAATAAACCACTGAGAAAAGCGTAGTAGTTGAATTCGATCGCAGTGTTGGTCGAGGAAAACTAACAAACGCTGGGCGATCCACTGGTAAGCATTACAAGTGAGTTGAATTTCCAATTTACTCAGGAAGTACACGCTGGATCACCATCGACAATGCCGATATCACCCGCGCTTATAGCAAGCACCGTTTACTTGTGAGACGAAAATCGATCCGGAAGTATCGCTCATCACAGCTTTTCGCTCTGAGGCCACTCAATTGTTGCTAATCACAATACGAGCTCGCACTGCACATAGGCATTCGGAGGCGACTCGAGCGGGACCGAAACCGGAATCGTCTTCCCAGTGCAGTTGCACTTCTCAAGCTTCAATTCGCCCTGAATTTCCTTGTTGGGCGTGTAGACTACATGGTCAGAGATCTCTTTTGCAGCAAGGAATACATTAAACACGAAGCCTACGTACCAAACCTGATTGACTTGCTTCACTGTGACCTTAAGCGTGCACGCACGCAGCTTCTCAATCGAATTAAAACATTCCGGGAGATCTTTCTCGTGTTTCCATACAGGGTTACCAGTAGATGGCAACGATTCCTCGGTTTTATCTCCAAGGCGAAGCCCTGCTAGGCCAACAAGCTCCCATTTGCAAAAGAACGTTTTTCCGCGCCACCCTGTCAGGCTGAAGAAGGTTTGTCGTAGCCCAGTCGCGCCAATGATGTGAAGCTTACCGGTCCCTGTACTCGTAGTGTTCGTACTAAGTGGTAGTTCAGGCTCTGGGGGATCACACGGCGTGAGTTCGTAATCCGGGTTTTTAATTTCGCTCAGATGGGCCCACACATAATTGCCATCTTTGGTAGCGGCGCAGCGCAGGTTTGTCGCGTCGCCGATAGTAAACTAGTCGCACTTCTTTTCGTGAAGTTGCAATAGATCACGAAGAAACGCCATTCGCGCGGCTGGGTCCTTGCCCAACGTCGTCGACCATTTTCTTCAGTACTCAAATCTTCACTGTCGAGTAGACCTCCAACGACGTCAGCTTGGTCCAGGACACTTTGAAACTCTGCGATACAAACAAACACACACTTAGCTAACCTTAACTAAATAGGCACAAAAATGCAAGTGTTTTACTTGGTAGTCCCATATCGATGGCAATCTTGACGAGGTCAAACGGGATAACCGAAGAGGCAAACGAGATAATGGTAGCGCTTGCCTAGATAGATCACACCAAATGAGCGCCCACCCAACTAGCCCAATCAATAAAGACACGCACCTGAAAGAATGCATGACGCCGCAAGATGCAGTCGCTCGGGATGGGAATTTGCAGTGGAACATGGTAACAGACCCCGGAAACCTCGCTGTGGATGCACAGCTCAATTGATGACGCCTTCTTAGCGATCGTCCATAACGCCGGGAAGCGATAGCTCTTGCCCCTGACAAGATTCTTGATCGTTTCTAGCCCAGTAAGTACTTTTGATTGTTAAACCATTCGTTGATTGTGTTTTGGTTTGCCGTAAACCAGCCAAAGTCGGCAGGTAGACAGGAAACTGATTCCTGGCATTTGTCCATCAGGTTGGTCACTTCACGAGGAGCGTGCGTTTTATCGTTGCAAATAGCATATCGTTCCAAAGACCCCAATCCAGGAAGATTGTGTAGCACTTTCTCCATTGCCATGACGAAGAATCGCATCTTCTCCCATCGAGCCTCCTCCGCCCTCGCAGCCACCTCGATCGTGATCTCTTCGTAGTTTTTCGTCTCTTTACAAGAAAAATGATATTCGCGATAAACTTGCCATCGGAATAACTCGTGAACCACGTTCCACCAACCTTGCGCTCTGCATCATTGCGGAAGCACCGCACAGCGAAACTCACGAACACTGACGCAGCAATGTCGCTTGGCAACGAGTACTGCCACGTTGTAATAGCGGAACCACTGAGACCGTGGTCGTTTAGTGTTGATGTGCTCTTGGACAGTGTCCGACCAAGAGTCTGAGCGGTTCCATTTGTCTTCCAGTACGTTGGTACAATCATGTCGTCACCAGCAATATCTTCTAGGTTGGTTGCTGGGTAAGCCAAATTGAAATCCAGTAGTAGGCGCTTAAAGGAAGGCACCCACTCCTCATCCTCGTCACTCAACGCTTTCCAATAGGGAAACGTCATGAGTAATTCATGCTGCAGCGTTCCGTCACGACGAAGAGCATCGTAGCTTTCTCCTTCTTTATCTTTGTAGTTGTGGTTGATAACCTCTCGCACAAGGTCGAGTACGATCGTCGGGTCGATGATGACCAAGTCTTCGAATTCTGGGTATTTGTCTTTGTACCACAGGATATCACCCAATTCGTGCAGCACTTCCAGTATTTTGTGGCAAGCACCTGTTTTCAGGTCCGGTATAGTTTTCTTCAACTCGCTGCACAACTCGTTGAGTCTAAAAATCCCTTTTTCCACACGTTGGCGCGCCGTTAAACCAGCGTTTGTGAGACGCAGCTTGACAATATGTTCCAGGACCTTCGAGTAGGTAGCTGTCATCGGGAGACTACCAGAAATGTTGCTAATGACCGCGCGTTGGATACAATCCCGAGCTTGCTCAATAGTTTCATCAATCGATACCTCAGTAGTTTCCATCTCCTCTTCAAATGCTGCCTCCAGAGCAGCTTTCGCCACATCCGATATTAGCACCGACGGATCTTTAGCGTTTATGAACGCGACAAGGCGATTACTCACGTCACTTTGAACTTCGGCGATTTCGCCATCATCTACCTCATCAGCCTTCGTACCGATCACCTTAAACTTAGCTTCAGGCTGTTGGAATAGGATTATCTGCACCAAGTGAAGCACTTCCTCTTCGAAAAATGCTGCTTCAGTGCCTCGCGCTCTCCGATGGAAGTAGTGCCAGATTCCACATCTCTCAGCTTTTTGAATACGCCCCAGATCCACACACAAAAATATAATGTGCGCTTGGAGAAGAACAGTGCGTGAGCAACATGGTAGACGTCTTGGCCAGCGAAGTCCCAGAATGTGATGTTGTGCTGCTTCACTCGATCTCCTCTACCCCACTCTTTTCAATAAATGTCATTGACGTCAAGTCGATACCGATCGTGCGATCGTCTTCGTCAGTGATCGATGATGCGTCCTTCGTGATCGACTGAACCAGGCTCGTCTTCCCCACGTGCTCGGGCCGACGACACAGATTTTGCGCCGAAAAACTAGTTCATTCACAACGGTTGTCGCCAAGTCTTCCAGATAAGTCTTGACTGCATCCTCCCCACCTTTGTCACTTCCGGTGGGATTTCTGTCAGGTTTCTATTCCCTTCATGACATTCGTTCCAGTGAAGTGTGCAAGTGTGAAGTCCCAATTGTGCGATAGATAACGACAATTTCTCCGTTGAAGTCTTCGGCTTCGATCCTTTCTCGGACAGAATGCGAGCAGTGGCAATTTGCTTTTCCAAAGATGTACCGATGTAGATAGAGTTTTCTTCAATCATACAACCAAGAGGAGTACGGCCAGTCTGTTCATGCAAAAAAAAAAGAATGGCTGTCAACTCAGACGTGATAGCATTCGATTCTGACACAAGCGAGACGTACGGAGTCTACAGCTTCAACCTCAGCGCCCCGATCCAACAAAAATGACACCACCTCTGGGTGACCATTTCGCCACCACCACCTGAGCTCACACAGCCAGCAGCCTCGCCCTACACAAGTAGACAGGCCCAGAAAGTCTCCACTCGTCCCCATCTGCTCTCAGTCCCCCGTCTCCAACTCAGCGGTCCAAGAAGCCACATCCGTCCCCATGACCAAAGTATTCACTTGCTCATTCAACTTGAAATGGTGTGTCGTACACCAGGTACAACATGGCTACAGTATCTGCCTGCTCGTCGCCTGGAAGCTGTGCTTGGACAACGTCGTTCTTCTGCCAACGCGACGCGTTTGACGTTGGCCAAGAAGCTGCTGCCGTTCAGTGTCGTGCCGTGCGAGTATGGAAGCTCCTGTGAGCAGCAACACGTCGACGCTGTGACTGTCTCGGGCAGTCATAATGTGTTCGTCCGACATGAGCCGCCTGGCGCCTATGATCACACTCAGGCTCGGTACCGAGTTCGGCCATTGCGGTGGTGGGCAGTGGCGACGTGTTTCTTGCGTCGACTGCGGCGGTGATGGTGGACAGCTTGACCCTCCACTCCAAAGGCAGCGGACTGGTCCAGGCGGAGTTTACTGAGCTGCGAGTGTCGACGGTGGCGGTGGAGTACGATTCTTCCGGAGAAATTGTCTTGTTCACGAACTCCGTGAGCGATGCGGACAGTTTGGTGGTGACGGGGAAGGCTCCGGGTCGGCGTGTTTGAGTTGGGGGTCGTCCTTTGCAGTGACGAAGTTGACGGTGCAGCAAGTTGGTTCGGGTGTAGTATCGATAGGACCGATGGGTTCCTGTCGGCAGGCCAAAGTGTCGTTGGAGAGCTCTGGACGAATCGATATCGGCGGGATGCGGTGCGACCAAGTGGATGTGGAGTTACTGGGCAGTGGAGATGTGGTGCTGCAAGCTGTCGACAGTTTGTCTGGAGCTGCGTACGGCAGCGGCAGCTTGAGATACAGTGGCGAGGCGCCTCGGTCGATCGTCAGCGATGGCTACAAGCACCTCAACGCGAAGCCTGTCGACAGCGAGTACCTTCCTGTGCACTGCAAGCAGCACAAGCCTCCCGTTCTCAAGTCGAAGGCGATTGGCGTGTCGACTGGTGTGTTCGGTCCAGTGACTCCCAGGAGTATGGACTCGGTCGACGACAGTGATGATCCAGGGGCGATCTGGAGTGAAGTCGCTAATGGCAAAGACAGTATCATCCCGCTGTCAGTGATGGTGTTTCTGGTGGCATTGGTACTTCGCTGGTTTAATGTATTCCAACGTCGATCGAGAGTAGCGCAATATGGACCTCGGTTTCGAGCGTATCGATGAATGTGACTGTTTCGAAAGAGTTTAATAAAACAAAACGCCGAGAAAACGAGGAGGGAAGTACAAAGGAATGTAGTAAACTTTCAGAAGTATATAGATTATTATTGTTTGTTGTAAGTGTCAACACTTTCAGGAACTAATGTTAAAATGAAAGAAGTTCGTTATTGCTGAAAGTACAATGTTACTAGGAATACGCTTGATGTCGTTCTCGATCGTTTTACGGTAGCAATTGCTGGTATTTGTTGCGCAGTCGTCGCTCGCGGAACTTGAAAGCCGAATAGGCAATCAGTGACATCGACACTAGTGCCACTTCGAAGAGAACGAAGGCGCTTAAACTCTTGGCAGCTCAGCGCTCAAGTTCTGCAGTCCCAAAGCAGTCTCGATCACTGGTCTTGTGTGGACGTAAGGGTTCTTGAGATTCTTGGCCTTTTCTACCGTCAAGAAGACACCTGAAGCAGTTCGACTGGGTGGATTTAAAGCCACAAACTCCTTCACAGGGACGGCTACTGCAGGCTCGATACTGCTGTCAAGCACAATTCCAGAGGACTGGATCGACTTGGGCCGTTTATTCACGTACTTGACGGATCCGGTCAACAACAACGTGGTCGACAAGCGGTCCGTTGCTTGGACGATAGCTTCTCCAACACCGAGGATAGTGACATCAGCGTTAGTGCAGACTATAGCCCCAGAGTTCACACGTCCTTCTCCAGCAAGGTGGATCTTTTGGTCGACGCAGGATCCGGACGATGTGTATGTTGCTTCGCCATTGCCCACGATCTCAGTTGATAGAGCTGTTGTCTGCAGGTTCAACGTCTGGAAAATCGTCTTCCCTTTGCCAGCAATTGCTGACTCCACTTTGTTTGCTGTGAGGTTATCAGCCAAGACAGCAGCATGGCCAGATCCAACCAACGATACCACCACTTCTTCAGCAACTTGTAATGATGAACCCTGCAATTGCACTCCACCATCACCAGCGATGGCGATTCCAATGGATTGGACAGCAAACTTGCTGCTAGACACAAACATCTGAGCGTCGCCATGCGTTGAGAAATGTAGCTGTGCATCAGAATTCTCCTGCACCACCACATTCTCCGCCAACACCACATTTTGTGCGTTTGTAGCACTGACAGCACGCAGCACATTGGGTTTGCTTACAAGTACTTGGGTCACCACCAGTCCTTTCACATGAGTGTATTGGTTCTTGTAATGCAGACGGACACCACCGTCCACACCAAACTTGTCGTCTTCACCACCAATGACATCAACGTCCACAGCGTCCAGCATGTGGTCAGCACTTGCTCGCATCACCACCTTAACGACGACCTCATCGTTCTCTGATTGCAAAGAGGCGTCGTAGTCTACAAACACATTGCCAGCGACTTGGATCTCGAGCTTGTCCAGCGCAACAGCAGAAATTGTCCACGTCTTCTCCAGCAGCGTCGTCGCGTCTTCACCACCGGTGGTGGTGTGAGTGGTGGTGGCGAGTACACTTGTAGTCAACAGCAGCAGCTGCAGAGCAGCGAAGGCAAGCGTGACGCGCTGCATCGTGTTTCAACCTGAGCTTTAAAGCGCCGTTTGGATTGTGTGAGCAGTCTTTAGTGGAGACGACGGATAGGAATGATGGCGAAGGGCAACAGCTGTTACCGACATTCTCGTGGGATTGCTGCGGGGTGGACCACGGTGGAGCTTCACGATGGACATCGTTCAAGGCGACTGCCGCATTGAGATATCCAGGCTTCGTGTTGCTATGCGCCCGGTCGCACGGCGTAGGACAAGCATTTACCGGAAGCAAGCAGAAACCATCAGAGGAAGGTCACCAAGCAAGACGAGGTAGTAGTACCTCCTGAGTTGTGCAGCACAGTCGAGGAAAACTGCCATTCTGCTGAACAGCATCCTCGAAAGTCTTGGCAAGCAAGCTTCGACGATCGAAGCAATTCCCTTTGTCACGCTCGGTGCTTTACAGTCTGTCTGTTAGTCAAATCCACCCGGCAATCTTGACATGTTGTCGCGTTGTAACACGGCATCTCGGACATGCAGATTAAAAAAAGCTCTTATGTATCCACAAGAACTGCAGTTTTCAATAAAGAATCATCATCAGCGGAATTGTATACGTTCACATGCTTTGGGTCCTCTTCGTCCTCTTCTTCTTGCCCTTCTGAAGCTGCAAGCAGTTCCTGCTGTTGCCAATCTCGCTGCTCGAGATCTGTTTAGCACGAGACTATCCAATCAGCGTCGGCCACGCTCCTATACAAAATCTCAGTGCCACAGGAGTTTCAACACCAAGCAGCCTCCTCACCCGTCGCCAGCATTCCGTCGCTGTCGCCGCCCCCGCCATGCCCAAGGACGACCAAGCGCCCAGCGCGGCCCCCGCTCTCTGCGGCGTGCGCAGCCGCTTGCTGCAGACGCTGGCGCTGGTGCTGTTGCTACTCGGCGCGCTCTCAATGGTCGCCCGTATCGTGGACCTGTCGTCTGCCACCAGCTCCTTCAGTACCAGCGACAAGAGCCCCTTACTGAGTGTAAGAGGCCCTGCACGCCACACTGGCTACCAGCAGAAGGCTGCAGAGACTCACAACGTCTCGGAACCCGCAATTGCCGAGTCTGCAGAGACCTTGGCGCCCTTAAATACGACCAATACAACCGAGCAAGCTCAGGAGCAGCAACTACAGCAAGAGCAGAAGAAACTGGAGCTGCAGAAGCTCGTGAACCAGAAGACCAGAGCTCCTCATGACTATAGCAACCAAGAGACCAAGGACAAGTGCTACATGCAGAGAGATGTGGGCATCATCACTGCTATTCAACACTCCAAGCGCAGCTTCTGTGCTAATGGTGGCTGGGACAAGGACAACATGAAGTCTGTGAGCGCCGAAAAAGCCACGAAAGTCAACATATACAAAGCGGGCGGAGGCATCCGCAGCGCCACGTTCGAGAACCTCATGCTCGACTTTAACGGCGTGGAGATCCATGCGCCTATCAAGAGCATGGCAGAAGACGGAGGCAAGCACGATCCGAGATTCCGATTCAATCCCAGACTCATCAACTGCGCGTGTGACGAGCTGGCGAACCACTTCAGGAAGCTGCCAGGCGATAAGGAACGCAAGGGCGAGCAAATCTGGCAGCCCAGTTTGATGGCATTCCCTGAAGAAGGAATCCCCATGACAACGATCTGCTCACCAAGGAAACCAGAGAACACCAAACGGTCCGCATGGGACTTTGTGGCCAACCCAACGACCCCACCGGATCTGAGTCCAAACGCGACGATGATCTTCGAAGACCCCGTGGTGCTCATTGCGCGCCGTGACGACCACAATCCGTTCTTCCAGATTTCGTATGCACTCAACTCGTGGATCATGATGAGAGCGTTAGGATGGGACTTTGAAAAGACGCAGGTGATCCATCTCGACGGCGGATACCCGTCCCCGATCGACGCGCTGCACCACGGACTGTTAGCGCCCAACCGAGGGATCATTGAAGGCTCGACTTTAATGGGTAAGCGCGTACATTTCCGAGGTGAGGTGATGGTTGCCCCATACGAACTGTCGGGCCCAATGATGCAGCACTTAGATAACGACGAGCCTTGCTTCGACTCGGAGCTGTTTCGGACGTTCCGTGAGCAATCTCTACAGACGTTGAACGTGACGCCAGCAATGGAGCGCGAGTTAGGAGTGACCACCATCCGTCCTATGATGGTGACGGTGATCACACGTCGCCCGTACGGCGGCCGCAAGCTCCAGCGTGTGTGGGTCAACGAAGACGAAGTCATGGACAACATGCGCATCGAGTACAAAGGTCTGAACGTCGAGTTCCGGTCAGTAGACTACGTGAACTTCACGCTGCATGAGCAGATGGCCACCACCATCGAGAGTGACATGATCATTGGCATGCACGGTGCTGGTATGGTGAACGTGCTGTGGGCACGTCCCATGACCACCATTGTCGAGATTTTCCCGAAGGAAAGGTTCCGTTGGGGATACCGGAACATGTGCCAGTTCGTCGGGTGCCAATGGCATGACTTCCGTGGCGGTCAGGACATTGGTGAAAACCCAATCCCAACACCAAGGACAAGCGGATCCCATACGACGAGTGGATGGCTTTCTTCCACCCACTCTTAAGGAAACCTATAGCGCGTTTGAAGAGCAGCAAGCGGTGTTGCGCGGTGACGCGTAAGTCCTGACTAATCAGTTATTTGAGTGCGGCGGAGTGCTAATGGACTGGCAGAATACAAGGTTAACACTAGAGGTGCATCAAAAAGACGACGCAGTTGACCCTTGCAGAGCAAGACCCTGCGCGTTCTGCCGAAAGGAAATGGTGCTGGCCGATGATACATACATGTAATTTGCACTGAATTGGTGGTGGTTTGTGTGTGGTGTGCACTGCATTTGGATTCGTTTGTTTTGTACTTGGAGTTCAAAGGTGTACTCACGACGAAATGATGTGTGTGTTAGTTGAAGTCGTTGCTAGCCATGGAGAACTGCCTTCAAAAATCGACGGAGTGGTGTGTTGTTAGCAGTGCTGGTGGTACGAGTTGCCTTGGATTTTGATGTACTGCTTCTCCTCGAAGTGCAGCGTGCAGAGGTGCTCGGTGCGTTCGTAGGCGGGGCGAGCGCAGCCTTCCATGGCGCAGCGCTTGCCACCACCGTGGGCCCAGCAAACTCCGTTCGACACCGAGATGGTCGTGCAGCCGCTGAAGGAGCACAAGGTGCCGCCACCGTGCGACCAGCAGACTCCCTTGGTTTTCGCGCGGTTGGTGCAGTCCGAGACTTTGCACTTGACAGAGCCGCCGTGGCGCCAGCAGCGACGAGCGTGCTTGGCACGGCTCGTGCAGCCTTCGACCATGCAGTATTTGCTGCCTTTCTTGACGACGGTGCCGTCGGCGAGCACCATGCCGGGCTTGCCAGATACTTTCACGCTGCCGTTGGACGCGCTGACATTTTGAAGACGACGGCGCTTGGCGATCTTGATGGGGCCCGTCGGGAGCAAGTACCGGTGCAAATGTCTTGCTGGAGGTGCCTCGCTGCGGTGACGTCCACGGGAACGAAGGCAATAGTGCAGGCTTAGCGATAGTCTTGTGGTCGTCCGAGAGGATGAAGTCGAGCGAGCATTTGTTGACTTGCTTGGGCTTGGTCGGCTTGAAACCGAGGAGCTGTGGCATCTCGACGAAGGAAGGTTGGGACAGCGGGAGGAATGTGCGGAAGGACATCATGGCGGTGATGTAGCGGGTAGTTTGTACTCCTGAGGGAGTGAGGGAAGTTGGAAAGTGAGGAAGGGCTCCGGAAGCAGGGTGTTCACCGAGAGCTCTCTGTCCTTTTGAGGTTTGTTCGCGTTAGTGCCTGTCCGGTGGATGACGGGAGTTGCGCAGGACTCAATATTCCACTTAACGTGCGTCAACCGTTGCAAGTTTGCCTCAAGTGGCGCCAGAGGGTCAGATCTACAGCAACCACATCTTGACACCAAGGGCGAAGGACACAGGAGTATCACATCGACAGCAAGCCGCTGGAGTTTTCCTTCGCGTCTGCTGTCATGTTGAGGACGGTAACGTCCCCACCAAGCTTTCTGATAAATCACCGGCGGTTCTTTCAAAACAAGCACACCACCGGGTTGTCGCCGCTCGACTTTCCTCGATCACAGTTTCTGACGCGCCTACGATTGGTACACGACGCAGTTTCTCAAGACTGCAAACGAGGGCGGAACAAACTGCTTGGTAGGCCTCAACACCACGAACTCGTAGCGCATGAAACTGAACGTGAAGGTGTCACAGTCGTCCAGTCGAGTTTTTAACTGCTACGCAAAGATGAAAAGACAGCAATTGAGCTATCGATGCGAGGGCAAGCGGAGTTCATGCAGCGCTACATGATGAGCAAGGCTAAGAACTGGCGATTGAGCCGGTAGTTGGTGGCCGTTGGTAAGTTTGGATGACAGGAGTTTCGCCGCCGAAACCCGACGGTCATTCGCCTGCACTCAAGGTATTGGTAGTCGAAAAATAGGAAGATTATCCGCACAGTGTCGACTAGCTGCTGGGAGATCGCTGCTGTTTCTGACTCCAGAAGTGGCAAAATTCAAACAAGAAAAAAATTGTCTGGAAATTCGGGAGATTTCGAGGCTGTTGCGCACGGGCGTTTAAAAACTGTGGGGATTGCACGGCAACACAAATGATTTCGTCGGGACAGCAACCTTTTCATCCGTTTCTGCCGGACGAGTGGTCTGGTTGTATGTCCAGGACAAAGTTCAGAAATCCTGTGGCTTCTCGCCGGTTAGCATTGCACCGTTGCATTATCAATGTTGATCGTGTTCTTAGCAAGGACGTGTCTAAGCAAGCGCGATGCACTAGAGGAAAATCTCGTGTACTATTGAATCGTGACGACTACAGTTTATCGTATCAAGAAACTATTCACAGGAGGCTGATGCAAGGTATCCTTGTGAATTATGGCGGAGTTTCATTTGTAAGCGCTCTCATGGTCGATGTTTTATCGCCTGTCGAGGGTTTCTGCACATATTTCCAGTCGTGGAGATGTGATAACGATTCCTGAAGCTGCACTGGCTGACGACACGAGTCGAATCTGATAAGAGTGCAAGTTCTGCTTCGAATATCATCATAGATCCCCTCGACTCCACATTGGGATTGGCTTCGATGTGCGGACGCGAAATAATAAGAATAACAATATTATTATTACCACATTATGCCGCGGAGTCCAATCAAAATGGACACTTTGATGAGCATTTGAAGCGCGCACTCGGTGGTTGGTCGGAAGTGCTACAAGCTTCCCGTGAATTGCCTGAGGCATAGAGCTCGTTTCGTGAAGGCAAGCTGATGTGCGGATCAGTGAATGGCGTTCAACGTTGCAGCAGAGGGATCTACTTGTCGGGAGAGCGATCACTTCGGCATATGCCGTTGGATAAGCCAATGTTGGACGAGTTCCATTGCTGGAGAGCAAACACGCATTCCGCTCTCACCCTGGGATGACACCTACAAGTCAAGGCAAATCTGACACCATTACTGAAGAGAAATCGACTTCAGCCATTTTTATTGAGTCCACGAAGACTCTCCCCAACTGCAGCACTACTCAGGCTTCGGGAAGATGTCCTTGTACTTGATCTGCACCTCTTTGAACCCGGTGGGCTTTCGACCCGTGAGCTTCTCAACCGTGTCGGATGGCGGGCACATGC